>VZTV01110150.1:0-22317 GCA_013400875.1 Anhinga rufa
AGCACTACAAAATCCCACAGAACTGTAGTAACAATGGATGAAACTACTTCAGGTATCATAACAACAGTAATAGAAGATGATGAAAAGCCTGTGGATCTGACTGCAGGGAGAAGAGCTGTCTGCTGTGATATGGTTTATAAATTGCCATTTAGTAGGAGCTGTACAGCACAGCAGCCACCAACTACACTTCCTGAAGATCGCTTTGGTTACAGAGATGACCATTATCAGTATGATCGTTCAGGGTCATATGGCTACCGAGGAATGGGAGGTATGAAACCATCTATGTCTGACACAAATTTATCAGAAGCTGGACTCTTTGCTTACAAAAGCAAGAATAGCTTTGATTATCGAGTTGGGGCAACTGATGCAGCAGTAGATCTTACATCTGGAAGAGTTACTACAGGTCAGTATGACACAGCAGCAGATCTTTCTTTGAAGTATAATTTTGATGTTCCTCACCTCATTTCAGGATGATTTTTTTAATTATTTTTCCCCTCCTTCTGTTGTTTTGTTTTCTTTTGGACATTGTGACAAATTATTCTGGATTACACGTGTTTTTCATTTCTTCATTTTACATATGTGTTTTGCACAGAGGTGCCTGCATGTGCCTGCATGTTCAGAAATGCTGTTTCCTTCACATCTAAAGTAGATCATTAACCTGAAGATTTGCATGCAGTTTCCCCTTCCCATTTAATTCATCGAGATGGGATGACTTTCAGAATCCGCAAAGCAGCATTCTTTTGTGGGACTGGACTGTAACTTTGCCCTGTAATTTCAGGTGAGGTTATGGATTACTCAAGCAAGACCACTGGTCCTTATCCAGAGACTCGGCAGGTGATTTCTGGCATCGGGCTCAGTACACCACAGTATTCCCAAGCAAGAATGGTATCATCTCTGGGTTCCCAGTTTGGCGTTGGAAGTGTTTTAAGATCATCCAATGGTGTTGTTTATTCTTCAGTAGCGACTCCAATCCCATCCACATTTGCCATCACTACACAACCTGGTTCTATTTTCAGTACAACTGTCAGAGATTTACCTACTCTTCAAACAATTGACTCAGTGCCCTCTTTATCAACTTTGCAACAGAATCAACCTCTCCCAAGATCGTACAGTTTCCTGACAACAGTGGCAGCTGAAAAAGATAGTGCAATTACTGCCATTGATATGGAGACAGGGTTGCCACCTCTTACTATAGAAACTATTACCACTGAGCCAACCAACTTGATACCTGCTTTAACTACAGCATCTGAAGTTTATACAGATGTAATTGAAGATGAGGTTGCACTTCTCATTGCCCCTGAAGAAGGCAAACAGCAGCAGCTTGATTTGGAGCGTGAACTTCTTGAGCTTGAAAAAATTAAGCAGCAGCGCTTTGCAGAAGAGCTGGAATGGGAACGTCAGGAAATTCAAAGATTTAGGGAACAAGAAAAATTTATGGTGCAAAAAAAGCTTGAGGAGCTGCAATCCATGAAACATCATCTCTTATTTCAGCAAGAGGAAGAACGACAAGCTCAGTTTATGATGAGGCAAGAGACATTAGCCCAGCAGCAGCTGCAGCTTGAACAATTCCAGCAACTTCAACAACAGCTTCACCAACAGTTAGAGGAGCAAAAAATTCGTCAAATATATCAGTATGGTTATGACCCTTCAGGAACTGGCTCGCCACAAACTACCACAGATCAAACACTTCTGGAAGGACAGTATGCAACCACGGAAAATGGCCAGTTTTGGCCTGCTGATGATGCAACCACTACAGCTTCAGGAGTGCTGGGTATTGAAATTCCACAAAGCCAAACATGGTATACAGTTCAGTCTGATGGCATTACCCAATACATACCTAGGTCTGGTATCTTAAGCTCTGTTTCAGAAATGTCTCTTAAGGATATTGATGTTAGAGAGGATAAGCAATTGAAAAAAAGAAGTTCTTTGCCAAAATTACGTGGTCCATATGAGGAGCTTGAGGAGACCCTGGAAGAAGAGCCCCGGTGCTTCAAAAAGATAGTGGACAGTGGAGTGCAAACGGATGATGAAGATGGAGCAGACAGAGGTTACACAAACAGGAGACGGAGAACTAAGAAGAGTGTTGACACGAGTGTTCAGACAGATGATGAAGATCAAGATGAATGGGATCTGTCTAGCAGATCCAGAAGGAAGCCTCGTGTAGGGAAATACAGTGAGAGTACCACTGAGGCAGACAAAACGAAACAATTCTCCAAAGTATCTAGTATTGCAGTTCAGACAGTGGCAGAGATTTCAGTACAAACAGAACCTGTAGGAACAATAAGAACACCTTCAATCAGGGCCCGATTGGATGCTAAAGTTGAAATCATAAAGCACATTTCAGCTCCAGAAAAGACCTATAAAGGAGAAAGTTTGGGATGTCAAACAGAGACAGAGTCAGATACTCAAAGTCCCCAATATCTGTCAACTTCATCTCCTCAGAAAGATAAAAAACGCCCAACACCATTAGAGATAGGATACTCATCCCACCTTCGTCCAGACTCCACATTACAGGTAGTCCCTTCCCCTCCCAAATCTCCCAAAGTTCTCTATTCACCCATTTCACCTGTTTCACCAAGCAAAGTTATAGAATCAGCATTTGTACCCTATGAAAAACCCATCACTGATGACATCAGCCCTCAGAAGATGCTTCATGCTGACATTGCCAAGGTTCCTCCATCAAGCCCAAAGGCGGCAAAGATGATGCAACGCTCTATGTCTGATCCTAAGCCCCTGAGTCCCACAGCAGAAGACAGTTCCAGAGCTCAGTTTCAGTACACTGAGGGTTTCATGGTAAGAAGTATTTGCTTTCTTTTTTTTTTTTTTAAATACGCAATTCTGCAGCTATCAGTACAGCATGAGAGCTGACACACTCATTTGCAATACCTGTGTATGTAGTCTTTTTACACACCTTGCTGAAAGTTCCCAGGGAATGTCTGCTGTCTAAAGCAATGGTTATTTGCTTCATTGCTTTGCCTGGAAATAGAGGAATCCATATTACAGTCTTACTAAGACTCAGAAAAGAACACAACAAATTCTTGTTCAGAATTTGGAAGGCACTTTATGTTTTACATAGCAATTAATAGCCAGTGTAGTGGTTACCACCAATTTTTCAGAAAATGAAAAGCATTTTCTTTCTTATCATACAACACCCAGTTCTTGTGGCACATTTTGTAGTGCATTTATCTTGAAATTACTGCATGTGCCTTCTGAGAGGCAGCTAACACCAGGTTTATAATTACCTTAGATAGATGTACTTTTTGACCCTCGTGAGGTTCCTTGGCCACTTTTGATTCTGTATGTAATCTTGTGTCCCAATGTGTACATCTTTTATCTCTTCCAGACCAAAAGGTCTCATATCACAAATCCATTTTTTGTTTGTTTGTTTTGGGTAAGGAGGATTATCAAGAAATTATGCAAGTGTTGAGGGCTGTTTCTTATGGGGTCAGAGGAGGCAATTTTGAATAAGGCTGTCATCAGATTATCAAATTGATATCAGATTATCAAAAATGTCATCAGATTATCAAGACTGAATAAGGCTGTCATCAGATTATTTTTTTTTAATTTCTGTACTATTCCTTTTCCTTGAGTAGTAAGATTTCTGATTTGGGAATCAGTCCATTATTTATGAATAAGAGGAAGAAGTCTTGGCTAAACAAATAACTTTATAATTTAATATGTTCTTGGCTGTCCCTTTATCAGAGTCCATTCTCTTCTGTCAGTTGCAGTCAATATCTTATTTGTCAGAGGTCTGCAAGAGTTGCCATCAGAGTTATTCAGCAATTTTTATCTTTTATGTTCAGTTATCTGTGAACACATGAGCGATTAGTGCAGGCTGGATAGAATAAAGAGGGTTTGTTCTCTCTCTTTGATGACTTGTGGTGGCTTTCAAATGCAGAATTATCTGGTTAAACCCTCCAAGGCTCCCACTGTAAGGAGTTTCTGCAGCTTCACATATTTGTGCGAGTATGAAATGCTTCCTGTGCTGTTACTGCTTGGAAGACAGTACTTGGAAGCTTGAAGGGCAAACTGTAGTCTTGGCATTGGCACTCCATATCAACATCATTCCCTAATAGAGGATTAGCACAGTGGGGGAAACTGTAGTACGAGCACTAAAGGTTCATGTAGAGGGTTTGGAACAGCATCTTGAAGAACATTGCTCATGAGTTAGAAAGTGTTGAGTTTTACTAGATATTGGAGAGCAGGTATACTATTGTAAAATAACCGTCAGTGTAGTGAAACCATTAGTGAGGACAAATTATTCAGTTCACTTATTTCATAGATACATATATATTTAATATGAATTATATACTTTGTATGATGGATGATAAATTCTATAAACAGCTGATTGTTCAAAGGCCTTTACAGTACAGTTTGAACACACACAGTATTCATTAATGAGACATGGAAACAAGGGGCTTGCACATCATTGGGGTTTTTTTACCCATGTGTTTATTACCATTTTGCCTTGAGCCCAAACAGTAATGAGCTATATTGTTCTTATTAGCATGCAGCCATCAAGCAGCAAATAGCCCTTGTCTCAAAGTACTTGCAGTCTAAATAAATGAGGTGGACATTTTTATGGAACATGGGCTGCAAGTAGACAAGTGCAAGGAAAGTAAAAAACTTCCATTAATATAAAGTGGGCTGCACTGTGTCATGCAGCATCTGGTGAGGAAGCTGCTCTGTAAACCTCCCATGACCATCATGGCTGCTTTCAGCTCTGTAGTTATGTTAAGAATTAAGTCTGTTATATCCTCTCTTTCTGATACAGTTTTGTTAATTAAGCATGTGAGGTTCAGTTACCTTAGGCTGGGATCAGGTACATGAAATTTAAAGGAGAAAAAGAGATATATGACCAAAAAAAAGAAAATATTTAGAGTGACACTTAACAGAAAGTAATCTAATGACCTCATCGGCATCTGAAAATTTGGGCATGAATTGCTTTTGGAGTTGCTATATCAGTTTCAGTTCAAAATTACCCAGTCCAGTTATGTTGTGAAGGAGGGGTCTGCAGTATAAGATCTAAAAGATCTCCTAGTTTCCAAAAGACTCATAGTATTCTCTCCAGCATGTCTATGTTTGTTTATACCAGATGAGAACCTGGTTTTAGGACTATAATATCTTGGAAGCACAGGAAAGAGTGGACAGTGATTTCTTCTTTTGTACACAGTCAAAATTTTTCCTGAAAGGTAGCATACACACAGTGTCACTGCTGACAAAGTGTAAACCCTGTTCACATTTCTTCAGCTGTAGAACTGTGTTGTTGTAGCAACATATCATTGTTATACTTGAGTTTAAATATAGGATTGCTTTTGGATTATCCTGCTAAGTGTGAAAGTAAGATGTTTCCTCAACTTAAAAATATTTTTGGCACTGGGACTGTTTTTTCATTCTTTGTTTGTACAGTGCCCACAACAGCTAAAGTCCTTGTGTGTTAATTCTCTGTGTATCCCTTTTGTGCCTCCTGACTGGAGAGCTCATAATTGCCTCATTATAAAAAAGGGAAAGGTAGAAGGGATCAGTTATGTCATTCGAAACAATGAAGTTCAGTGCAGAAAAACTTGTGAAAAAGCTCACTCTGGAAAAGAGAATTTAATCTCTCACTACCTTAGGGAAATGGAGTGTGTATATGAATGGAGTGACTACATCAGTGGACAAGGGAAGAGCTACTGTCTATCTGTTGTCTATCTGGACTTCTGTAAGGCCTTTGACACGGTACACCACAGCATCCTTCTCTCTAAACTGGAGAAATATGGATTTGATGGGTGGACTGTTTGGTGGATGAGGAATTGGTTGGATGGTCACATCCAGAGAGTAGTGGTCAATGGCCCAATGTCCAGATGGAAATCACTGACAAGTGGTGTCCCTCAGAGGTCAATATTGGGGCCAGTACTGTTTAATATCTTCAGTGATGTAGACAGTGGGATTGAGTGCACTCTCAGCAAGTTTGCAGATGACACCAAGCTGAGTGGTGTGGCTGGCACGCCTCAGGGATGGAATGCCATCCAGAGGGACATGAACAAGTTTGAGATTGGGCCTATGTGAACCTCATGAGGTTCAACAAGGCCAAGTGCAAGGTCCTGCACCTGGGTCAGGGCAACCGCCAGCATCAATACAAGCTGGGGGATAAAGGGATTGAGAGCAGCCCTGCAGAGAAGGACTTGTGGGTACTGGTGAGCGAAAAGCTGGANTCAGAGCTGTTGTGATAGGACAAGGAGTAATGGTTTTAAACTAAAAGAGGGTAGATTTAGACTGGATATAAGGAAGAAATTTTTTACAATGAGGGTGGTGAAGTGCCGGAACAGGTTGCCCAGAGAGGTGGTAGATGCCCCATCCCTGGAAACATTCAAGGTCAGGTTGGACGGGGCTCTGAGCATAGAATGATAGAATGCCCTGAGTTGGAAGGGACCCACAAGGATCATCAAGTCCAACTCCTGTCCCTGCACTGGACAACCCCAAATTTACACCATAACTCTGAGAGTGTTGTCCAAGTGCTTCTTGAATATCATCGGGCTTGGTGCCGTGACTGCCTCCCTGGGAAGCCTGTTCCAGTGCAGGGAGAGTTGGACTAGATGAGCTTTAAAGGTCCCTTCCAACCCAAACTACTCTATGATTCCATAATTCTGTTGTAGTCATTGCCTCTGTATGAACACTTGAATGAACATAGATGGTGGCTTGCTATTAATCCAAAGTAAAAGTATTTCTGTCAGTTATGTTCCCTTTGGTCGTTCTTATGTACTGTACACTTCTGTGATATATGTTAGTAATAAAGTGTAGCTGTGTCAAGGAAAAATTGTCAGCACCAAAAATGTGGTGGAAGCCACTGATGTGGAATTGATACTTTGCAAAGATACCTTTTCCTGTTGTATGAGCTTTGTACCACTCGAGCTCCCAGTGGCAATAAACTCCTCAACACTGACTTTGTTAGACTGTCCTGCAGTCCAGCATGGTAGGATTCCAGCAAGTGCAAAGCCATAGCAGTGGTTTCCATGAGGGCACCAGGACATATTAGTAGAGTTTGGAAGTGGACATTGAAATTTGTCCATTCAGCAGCAACAAAAAATTGTGAGTACCTGTCTAGTTTAATAAGGAAATAGCTTTCCACCAGTGAATCACAGAATCAAGTCACATGCCAGTCACAGTCAACTTCAGCCTTTGTACACATTGCACATGTGTAATCAAAGATGGAAGTTGTCTTCCTTTTGCCTTTGGATGCAAAATGCCTGCTCACCTAAACTGAAGAAAATTGCTAAAGATCTTGTACATGAACTGTCACACACATATAACATCTACAGCTAAGCAGTGCATAAAGACTCAGCAGAAGTTTTTGTATTAGTGAAACTAATGCAAAGACACATTTGTCAACAGCCTGTCAGCTTCAGGGTAGAAATTGTACATTTAAGCTTCAACGCTGAGAACAAATCCTATCAATCTGCTTATTAAGAGAGTTAACAGAGAGTTTTCTCAAATTTTTCATCTATTGTGAGTTGCTGCAATTGTAAGGCAAATATAATTCAAATCTATATATAATAGTAAAAAAGATAATGATTTCAAGCAAAATCTCCAAAGATTTTTTCTTTATTTAGGTAAGAATTGCAGGATTTCATCTGTTGCTATAGTAAAGAGCGTAAGTGATTTTATACTGATTTTAAAAGTGTAAATTTCCTTTACTTTAGAAGTAATGGAAACAAAGCATATTAATCTGTGTTTTCTATTCTATGGTATTGTAAAGTTTTCAACTTTAAAACTGAAGGTTAGGACTTCAGTGATTTGGGCTATCCTTTGCTCTATCAAACGTGCTGTACATCTGCACACTGAAGAGGGGAAGCAGGGTACTTGCTCCCAGTAGAATTAAAACCTTCCATATATCCTATCCATTATGTTTTGCTTGTTTATGCAGGACTAAGCTGATCACCAGACTTGTATAACAGCAAGGAATGTTCTGCTTGGGTAATGAATAGAGGTAAAGAGTACGGAGAGTTACCTGGTTTGGGGTTGGGTATTTCTGTTTACCTTTTTCAGAAACAGGGAGTAGGTTCTTTCTTAGTGTCATGCCAGAATTTCAGCTAAGATTTCTGCTGTTGTTGGAGCACAGGACATTGGTGTTTCCCTTGGTTTCTTGTTAAAAGGGGTGGGTACTTTGTTATAGCTCTTACAGTTATCGTAAAATATTCAGAAGTGTTTTGTGGTCTGACAAAGAGGTGGTCACATGTTTGTAACTGCAAAAGGCTCCAGTGACTTTAATTTTCCATTTCAGTCCTGTGAACTGGTCCAGAAAAAAGGAATAGCATTTTGGTTTTTGTAAAAGTTATATTTTGATATAAAAGAGCCATTACCTCTTGCAGAAATAGCTGCTATTTGGTTTTAAGTACAGACGGGTGTTGAATGAGGAACCGTCTTTGGTAGTATTTGGTAGATGTTAGAGTAACCTAGATTTAAAGTGCAAGGTTTTTTTTGTTTGTTTAGGTTTTTTTTTTCCCTTTGCTTCTAAGTGATGTCTGTGGGCTGTGGTTTAATTAAATTCTTCTTCAGGCACTTGTGACGACTGGCCCTTCATTTTGGCCATGTGTACATCAGTCTTAAAAGTCTGGGAGCAGCCAGATTTGCATGACTCATATGGTTTGCAAGCAGTTTGTGAACTGCATACCTGGGTCTGCCTGACAGTATGTTACCACATTAGCAATAGGCTGTCACCAGGTCTGATTAGGCACACAGGTTCCTGCATCCCTGAAGAGTTGCCTGCAGCTGCATATGAGGCTGGTTCATTGCTTATGGACAGGAGATCTTAGTTTGAGATTGAATTCAGGTCAGCAATCCAGGGAAGGTGTAGATGTACCTACTGAGTTCTTTTGGTGCTTGAATACCGTCACACTCTTTTTTGTGCATTTCAAACAAGTTCACTGGAAACTGAGCTGAAAAGAGGATCTCACTCATATCTAGAAACAATTCTAGACCACCTTATCCCTATGTAAATGGTAAAATGGGACTTACCTATCTTCCCCTTTAACTATGTGGTTTTAGCTAGATTTAAGATTACTTCTTCCACTAATGGTACAGTTCAGAGTCCTGTTAACATTTCAAGCTACTGCTTCCTGTGCTGTTTTTGAAATCCTTTGGAATAACATCTATGTGACTTCAAATGAAGCATCTTTTTTCCATCTGTGAGATCTTCAAAACTACCCCACATTTGGTCAACATATCATATAAACATTATTTTCTAAAGCACATTTAACTGGGTCAGTCTGTCTTGCCTAATACTTTTAAATTAGTTGATTTCACACCTCTGTTCAACCAAGGGACATTCATGCATAATAGAAAATTATTACGGTATTCACTCTTTTGCTTTTCAAAGGGGATCCTTATCAATCTTTTATAAAGCATAAGATTTATGGCAGAGCTGACAAAAAGCCTAGGTTTTCTGTCACTTGGGCCTTTTCTCTTCTCACCTGCTGTCAGCTTATCCATCTTCCTCTTAAGCCAGCTCTCATATACACATTAAAAAAAATGTTCCTGGCCCCAAATCTCATCCCTCACTCTTTTATCTTCCATAAAAGATGAAGAATGCAGGTACAATAATATCTTTCCACTCTTTTCCAGCTGACTTGGTTATCTTGGTTATCCATTTTAGGAGTACTTTGAGTTTTGGGTATGGAGAGAGACCAATATCATGTTCCCTGCTTTAAAGTAATAAATACAGTATATAAGCATAGACAGCAGAACCAAGCAGGTGCAAAAGAATGATAGAGGAGCACATACCAACCAGCAGGTTTTGGCCTATTTCAGCTCTGTTTTGCCTCAGACTTTTGTCTCCTATCAAGCAATGGATTGCTGTAGTTACTGTGAATAAGTAGTAGGAAGGTAAAATTTCTACTAGTGTAATTGCCTGACTGAACTCAAAACAGAGTTCCTTTCACATGTTCTGCTGATAAGTTTGGCTTCCTACATTTTATTCTGTCTACTCTTTTATGAGCAGCTATGACTGAAGCACAGGAAATTCATATTGTACTGAACAAATGAACGTACATTCTCCAAAAGGAGCAGAAGACCTATGTCTATAAAATCGTCCCTAGAAAGGAAGCATTGACTGTGCTATGTTAGCAAGTTGTTTGGTACAATAAAAGCAGAACAATAAGTAAAAGCTGATGCCAAAGTATCTGTGGGTATACTGTGTTGTTGTCCAAAGGGAGCTAGTCATTCATTTGGACTATTTTTTCCTACTGGGGTTTGAGCACATTTGAGATACACTTAGGATGGAGCTTCCTAATTAGCTTTCTCCAGAAGGAATCTAGTTTGCATGCATGAAAACCTCCTGCAAACTGTAGCAGTGTGTACTAACTAGAGAAAACCAGTTTGTTCTCATCAAGGTAGTCCAAACCTCATCCCATAACAAAATGTAAGCTTTAATTCCAACACTTTTCCCATCATTTTATTAAAATATTTTAAAGTATGTAAAATATCATCTTGATCAGCCAAATATGATTAATGTTGCTTGGAAGTGATCCAAGAATGGCAAAACCCCATGATGGCTCATATATCCTGTATGAAGATTACTAAAAAGAAAAAAACCCAGAACCACTGTACATCCAAAACTTATGATCAGATATAATTAAATACAACAAAATATTCAGAACAGTAAAAAGATGTTCTGTATTTCAGTATGCCTCTTCATTCTCTGCTGTGTTAACAGTTACCTTTCCTCTACATATGAGGCCTCTAGGATGCTCCTTTAACACAAATCAGTGCATTTAAAATTCTCACTGGTTTATTTTGGTTTTGTTTTGTTTTGTTTCGTTTAGCAGCAGTTCAGGGTATGCCAGTATTAAGATAATTATTCTGCGTAATCAATTCCTTAGAATTTAAAGGGGTGCATCTCCATTAAATTCTGATACCTGGGCATACTTTCTCCAGGGACAAGCATGTCACAGGAGATTAATTAATTTTTGGCATATGAGCTAGTAAATACTTTAAAACTCTACATTTTTGCCTAAACAAAAATATGAAAAATATCTGCACAGTTAGGTATACCCGATATGATCATCCCAAAAAATAAAAATAAAAAAAGGATGAAATGAAGTAATCTGAAGCCAGTAATCTTTGGGCTAGATGTGTGTTGTTAATCCTTATCACTGCATTATTAACTCCATAAATCGTCTGCCAGAGCTCTGAAGTTTTACTTCTCGTCACTAGAAATACTGGCTAAGTCAGATTCTCTCTTGCTATCTGTTTCAAATTGCAATGTGGGCTAATAACATGTGACAGGTATTGTTTTTTAAAAAAATTAATAAGGCTTGCCTATGTTAGAACTACCTTTTCCTCAGTTCTGATCTTCAAAATCCTTCTATTCAGGCAATGATTTTCTGAGTCAGTGATTTCATATTAAAAATAATTTGTTATGATAAATAGCTATTTACAGCAATGAATTAAACTAGGTGTGGGCATATGGATTTACAAATTGATGCTGAAAAATCAAATTTTAGTATGAAATATTGAGAAAAATAGTCCCTTCTACTGTACTTCTTTCTTACTCCAGCAAAACATTATTTATTGATAAACTAAAATTTTTGCAACTGCTATTTTTTAATGGAAGTTTGCTTTCCATCTGCCAGCTGGAAGTAAACATCTTAAGTCAAATTGGTCACTGTCAAACTGGAAGGCACTTTTAAGTGGGTCAAACAAGGGTTTGTCAAAGGCTTGGCTCTTTAATAATTCAATTGCAATTTAGGGTATGGAGAAAGAATTCACATAGCATTTACAGATCAATATAGGAAACACAATTACTTTGGCAAGCAGAATTGCAATTCAGAGCAATGTTCCAAAATCAAGTCGGTAATGATACAGACACTACAGGTACAAAAGAAAGAAAATACTCAGAAATATAGTTCTTTAGGCAATAGCAGTACTGAAATGTTCAGGTGTAGTAGCAAAGTTCAAACTTTATATGACAATCAAAAATATGTATATCAATGTGATATATCAAAATACGACATATCAAAAATATGAAGTGCTTGCATGGAAGGCAGTGATGTTCCTCGGAAATGCTGACAACTTGTGCATGACAGCTTGGGTATCATAGTGCAGACAAACCTCTCATTTACAGGACAAGGTTAGCTTTGTTGACACCAACTCAGACTATCCTGTTGTCATGGTTTAGCCCCAGTCAGCAACCAAGCCCCACGCAGCCGCTCGCTCACTGCCCCCACCCCTGTGGGATGGGGGAGAGAATCGGAAGAGTAAAAGTGAGGAAACTCGTGGGTTGAGATAAAGACAGTTTAATAGGGAAAGAAAGAGACGTGCACGTAAGCAAATCAAAACAAGGCATTCATTCACTGCTCCCCATGGGCAGGCAGGTGTTCAGCCATCCCCAGGAAAGCAGGGCTCCATCACGCATAATGGTTACTTGGGAAGACAAACGCCATCACTCCCAATGTCCCCCACTTCCTTCTTCCCCCAGCTTTATATACCGAGCATGACACCATACGGTGTGGGATATCCCTTGGGTCAGTTGGGGTCAGCTGTCCCGGCCGTGTCCCCTCCCAGCTTCCCGTGCACCCGGCACAGCATGGGGAGCTGAAAAAGTCCTTGACTAGCGTAAGCGCTACTGAGCAACAACCAAAACATCTCCGCATTATCACCACTGCTTCAGCACAAATCCAAAACACAGCCCCATTCTAGCTACTGCAAAGAAAATTAACTTTATCCCAGCTGAAACCAGGACACCCGTCAACAGACCAAGGTAGTTTTTCCTTTGTGCTTATCTTCTCAAGTCAGTTTCTCCAAATAATTTTCAGTTTTGTTACCAAGAAGGAGTTAAACACTGGTAAACTTTTTCAGAAACTCAAAGAAGTTATTTACCTGATGCAATGTTCAGCTCAGGGAGTGGGATCCATAATGGTGTGGGAAGTGTTTACAGTCTCAGCGTTTAGAATGAAGATATGAAACAGGAATTAATAGTAGCCAGTTTGCTCACTTGCTGTGATGCCCAAGTCAGCCATTTAGAAACTCCAAATACAGGGGTAAGTCTGAAACGTTGTCACAGGATATGGCTGAGACATCTCTGTGAGACTTTGATGCAGAGCCTGAAATTTCTCTCTTCATATTCTTCCTCTCCCTCTGTATGAGACTACAGAGGAAGCCTGCCTTTTGGCTCTTCTCCAGAACTTTTTTGCATTTTGTACAAACTGAAATCAGGTCTCAGTTCAATTTTTGTTCACATTCCCCATCTGTCCATATCTTCTCTCTAATCTCCTTGCTAAACCTTACTTCTGTTTCCCAGCCAGTCTCTCTCTGACACCTTCTCATCCAATCTAAGTGGTTCCTATCAAAATACAGCTTTTATTATCTCACCTTACTCGCTTTGCAAGCTGTTTGCTAATGCCAAATCCATCTCAAGCATGGAATGTGCTGGTGCTCTTACACTGCCTGGCAAGCCTTTTCCCTGGTGTAGGGTCATAAATGCCAAACAGGCTAAATGGGCTAAGTAAAGGTTTGAAATTAAATAGCTAATATGAAGGAAGGCCTGAAGAAGGATTGAATTCTAGGGATTTCCTCAGTGCATGTGAAATGAGAAGTTTAATGGTCCTGGTTTATCTAAATCCGGATAACTGCTTGATTGCACCAGTCAGCAGTTGCCAGAGGTGAAAAGAGTCAGGAAGGGTGATGGACAGGGTGAATTAGAATGAGAGTTAACCACCTAAAATTTAAGCCTAATATAGAGAGGATTAATTTGAGACTCAGTGTTTATTTTCAATTGCTATATAGCGTTAATAAAACACAGTAACATAAGCCTCAGGAAATCATAAGGTAGCTTGGAAGTACTATTTACTTCATAAACTTATCAAGCGCATTTTCTGTAACCTCTTTCAGAGTTGTGTTTTTGCTATATATATATGATGTAAGAGGGCACCAGTGAAGTAAAATTATGCTTCTTGTCTGAGTTAAAGTTGGAACCAATGACTGTCTTTTTCAGAAATTTTACTGTCTGGCTTAATCACTTACATCATATTGATACTCCTTTTGTGATACCAAAGTTATAATCCACAGCAGAAATATCATGGCCTTCTAGGAAGAGTGGAAAGGAATCAGTGAGTTTGTCCTTTGCTCATTTGATGTAGTAGTATAGAGAGTTTTATAGTAATGCCTCCAGATATTTCTTAGGCAGTAAAAGTCATTCTTTTGACAGCAGTAGTGTAGGCTGCTTCAAGTCCTTATGTTCTTACAGCCTGTTTGAACATTGCTTGTCTGAGAGAACTGTAACCCAGGCAAAGGAAGCCATTTTTATCTCTTTTTTCCATTTCTTCATCATTTGGCCCAAGAGCTCACCAAAGAAAACAAAAAGTTTTTACAATGTTATAAAAGTCACATTTTTACTTTATCTATCTATAGATATATTTAAATATATGTAAAAGTCGAATGGCTCTTCTGGAGGGTATTTTACAAACATGACTAACAGTATTTTTCCTCTCGGCAACACTGCAGTTATAGAACACTCTTGCCTACATTGAAGCTTTTATTTAATAAAAATAAATAATGCAGTCCCTACTCTTTCACACCTTCCACAGCCTCTTGGCAGTAAATCCATCAGGATGTTGGTGCCTGTATTATGTTTTGCAAACATTAACTAGCTAAACTCCTCAGGCATCACAGTGACTGAGAAACAGATCACCAACAAATTAAATTGGGAAGGCTATGTGGAGGCCGTGTAGTACCACCTCCACCTCAAAGCTGGGCTAACTTCAAAGTTAGATCAGATAACTAGAGGGCTTGTCTAGTTGAATTTTGAAAATATCCAGGGATGGAGATTTTACTGTCTCTCTGGGCATCCTGTTCTGGGACTTCACTGCTTTAATGGTGAAGAATGCTTAATTTCCCTTGTGCAACTTGTGCATCTCCTAGAAGAGTCTGAGTCTGTCTTTTCAGTAGTGCTGCATTTGAGAGTTGAAGACAGCAATTAGCTGTTTTTCCCAAGCTAAAGCTCAGTTCCTTTAGCCTCTCTTCATAGAACAGCTGCTCTTCTCAAGCCCTGTCCCTCTTACTGGGCCTACATTGGGCTCTCTAGCCAAGGATTTTAACGCTTTGGGTGGACATAAAACAGGATGGGAAGAGTATGGGAACCTCTCCCAACTGAGTTCTGCTCTTTTAGTTAGCGTTGTTGTTCTCTTTAACTCAAGCACAGTAACACTTGAACTGCTGGACTGCTTCACTTCAGAAGCAAATCGTGTTCCCTCAAGCACTTCCTATGCAGCTTTATAAAGTACAGAGTACAGGTCAAGAAACACTAGTCTATGCCACCCCATTAAGCTCTCAAATCCAGTAATTAGGTTAGAGTAATTTGGGAAATTGCTGGATTTTTCTTTTTTTTGCCACTAAAACATCCTCCTTTTTTCCAGATTATTTTTTTTTTAAATATTGAAGTTTTGAGAAATCGCCCTTTCATAATACAAACTAGTACGTGTTTATAGGCATGTAATGCATAAGTGATACATAAATTCTGAGATACTAACACCTCAATGTCTGTCATCATAATAGAGAGAAAATCTATTATAAAAGTATTGTAGATTTTTAACTGATAGATTTGCCTCTTTCATTCCCGAGTTATGGATGACTAGGTCCTCAAAATCCAGTGCCAGTATTCTGTAAAACATCTCTGTGAGTGATTTCCTTCAAAAAATATGACATAAAAGGTATTTCGATATTTTATACAAAAATAAGAAGCTACAATTGAAGGATAAGTGATGGGGCACTGCCAAAATGCCACTAAGTTACAGCACCATCCCAAATTCAAGTTAGCACTTATTACTGCCTTTTTATTTTGGAATTTCTTTAATATGATTTTTAGAATCTTAATGTTGGAACCTTTTCCTCAATATTTAAAGAATTTTATTAAAAATAATTTTTAAGCAAATGTCTGCATTAAAATATTATAAATCTTGCAGAAGAGTAATCTGGGAGTAGAATGCTTTTCAATCCCATTTCTACTTTGTTTTAAAAATTCTTCAAAGATTCTTGAGGTGTATGGCCCTTGGTCTTGAAGAAATACTAATGTTTTCCATTGCTACTGAGTATCAATTGCTTTTAATATATTTTAGCAAATAATTTCATGTTCAGATGAAGATCTGTCTTTCAAATCCTGTTGAAATAGTTAAGTTTGATTATAATCCATAAATATAATATCCAAGTAACAGGGGAGCAATGCTTGTTAGGAGATATATATATATATATATATATATATATATATATATATATATATATATCAGATAAAATAAAATTTAAATTTTGTAATAATAAATATATCATAATATATCTGCATTTTAAGGCGGATAAAATTTAAGATAAATGATTAAAGTATAAATGAAGGGAAAAAAATGGAAATAATAAAATTTATCATAGTTTTCTCTGTCTTCTGTAATTACCTGTTTGTGTGCTGAATGTAGAAGACTAAGTATAGGGTAGAAAATAAATTAAGAAGAAAATTATTACCTCATTTCTGTTTCTATTTCTTATTACTTCCCCAGTCATTCGCATCCAGTTTACACTGGATATGTACATGTTCCTGTTTTGTTCAGTCTGTGTAACCTCTCCATCCATTCTTCAAACTTTTGTTAATCCTTGTCCTTCTCTCCATTCTTTCTTCCTGTCATTTATTAATTGTATTCTTTACTCCTTCTTTTTATGTTTCTTCATGTCACTTCTCTTCTGTATTTTAACCATTGAGTCATTACTTTAAAGCATGTTTGCTGGCTTCATGAATCCTTTACCTCATTAATATTCATACCAGTTTCTGGCAATGTTATTACGTCAGCCAACTTGCCACCTTAACCACCAAGGAGAGGAGTGTTATCAGAAAAGAGGCACAGAGAGCTGCCATCAAATGGGTCAAGCTCAAAAAGAAACCTCAGAAGATGATACAGTGAAATTAAATGTGGGAAAAGGAGAAGAGGCATGGGTCCAAGAGAACAGATATGGTTCCAGCTCATGATAACATTAAAGTAGTATTATGTAGAAAAATCTAAACTGGCTCTAAGGAAGTTATTTAAAGAACTAGAAGTCTTATATTAATGTTGCACTTTATGCAAGATAATGCACATAACAGTTAACTGTACTAGACTTATTCCCCCATTAACCTACATACTGGTTTCAGCACAAAAATTGTGTCTGCTGCAGTTTACCAGCTTATTCTGGTGTACAGGCACAACTGAGGATGCAGAAAGAGAAATGTGGAGTAGTAGGAGAGAGGAAAATACTTTAAACCAGCGGAGCCCTTTGTGATCTGTTATGACGGCTTAAGTTCAGAGCTGAGTATTTCCACTGACTTTTAAAGCAATAGAGGCTTGTGCTTATATCTCAGGGACAGTTGTAGAAGACATTAACTAGATAACTCATATAAAATTCTCTGAAGTTAATTGCAGAATCACAGAATGGTAGGGGTTAGAAGGGACCTCCAGAGATCACCTTGTCCAACCCCCCTGCGTGAGCAGCACACCTAGAGCAGGGGGCACAGGACCGCGTCCAGGCGGGGTGGGAATGTCTCCAGGGAAGGAGACTCCACAGCCTCTCTGGGCAGCCTGGGCCGCTGCTCTGGCACCCGCACAGGAAAGAAGTTTTTCCTCGTATTCAGGTTGAACTTCCTGTGCTCCTACACTATAATTCAGTGAAATGTGGATCATGCCTTGAAGAAATTAGAATTAATTTTTTACTCTGGACTGGTTATTCCACTATTTCCAATATGAGGAGGCTTTTCTGCACTTTCTTTAAAACAAAATTTCTTAGTTCTGGTTATTATGAAAAATTGAACCCCCAAAAGAGATGGAATGTGGGGAACAGGGAGGAATGCTGTTCATTTAAGTGATTGAAATAGTACCACTGGAAATGTTCTAGTACAAAATATCCTTTAAATCTGAATTTTATGTTGGAGAAGTTCAAGTTTGCACAGGAAAAAAGACTGGAGTTTTGTATAGTAGGGAAAAAATGTAAAGTGATAGTTTGCCAGCTGCCTTTGGAGAGAAAGTGAAAATGAGGCCCTGGCAGCTGGCAAGCTGAAAAAATAGGCAGTGATTCTCCTGAAACATATTTTTTCCTGTCCATATTAAAAAAACAAAACAAAACAAAACAAAAAACTAAACAGGGACACATTGTTTTTTCCTCTACTTCTGATCCTACTGGAAATATTTTTGGAAAAACAAGAAAAGTTTTAATACTGGAGAAGAATTTCCAGTTGTCTGACTTTTTCTGGAAGTATTGACAATACAGTCAATAAAATAGATGGTGGGAAGTGGCAGACGATGATAATCAGCTCCATTTGCTTCAAAGCCCAGAAAGGGTTCAATATATAGAATAGCTCTAAATGTTTGTAACGAACTGGAGATATTAATAGAATAGCTGAGACTGTAGAAGTCTCATTTTGCATTAGATTTGTGATTCTTTTTTTATCAGTCTCTAGTAACTTATTTTGACATGTATCTTACCCATACTGATTCATTATGTTAGACAGGCACCAGAATGAGCAATAAATGAAGAAACAAGGTGCAATAAAAAAGGTTTCCTGCTCACAAAGCATAGAAATTTGAAATAAAGTATTGTTTTAATGTCATTATACTAAACAGCTGGTAATGATGTAATGGGGAGAAGCATGTAAATGCTTTAAAATATCTGTATATTTCTGATCCCCTCTCTGAAAATCATTGTCATCTCTTGTGAGTTTTCTGCTGAAAGCTATAGTATTGCTAATAAGTTACTATTAAACTCCAAAACTTTTTTAAAGAAATGTGTTGAAAGTATTTTTTTCCTGCAGTTCAGAATATTCAGTTTTTGAATGCAGTTTGGAGATTTAGTGGAGAACGGAGAAAGAACAAATTGAAATCAATGTTTTGTAGTTTCTCCTGAGTGGGTCATTCAGAAAGAATAGACTGAAGAGCAAGTTGAAGGTTTTCAGGTATTTGTTTTTTTTCATGTGCAGTTCAACAATTGGAACAGTTTTATGAGATCTGCAACACAATTTCAGATCAAGGTCCATCTAATTCAGCTTTTTCTCCATGACAGTGACCAATTCATATATTATCAGAAAATGATGAGATAGTCCACTTCTGAGATTAGGTGTCGTCCTCTGTAATAGAACTTGGCTTACCCCTGGAAAGCTAACACAATATTTCTTTTAAATTTTTACTTAATGCTAACTATTGAATGCAACACATTTTCTTTATGCATAAAAATGTTCTTTTTTTTTTATCTGAAGACAGAATTGAAAAATTACATATTTATTATGTTTTAGAAAATATTCGGTTCTTTAAGGAAAGTGTTGGGACAGAGTATTGGTTTTTCCTGAACCTATTCTTCCACTTCATATAGGAATTCTGCAGCAGACATTTTCTCATATCGTGTGTTTCCAAAGTGTCAAGCACAGTGGTTTCCAAATAACCAGATGGGTTTCAAATCACTTGGATCACTGGGTGCTTACCCTTCCTGAGGTGAGCTAGAGAATTATGCACAAAATACCACACACTTTTTTACATATAAACACATGATTTTTCACAAGACATGAAGTATATTACTCATGTATATGTCCCATATATATAAAGTGGTGCAGTGCTTTCAGAACTGCTGCATAAGAGGACTATGTGCTGTTGGGGTTTCATGACGTGAGCATAGGTGTTAAGGAACTTTCTCTTGAATGGAATAGGCTGACCTTATGCTCTGACCCAGATCTATGAGCATGTAAGAAAGTAATGGCATCACCTTTTCTCTCCTCTTCAGTCTTCTTTTTAAGTCTTACAAAGAGCTCAAGGGTTTCTTTTTGGAGGAGACCCTTGTGCCAGTGGGTTCCTCCTGACTTGGTCCTGAATTTCAATTATTCTAAAGTTTGAAAAAAACATTGTCCTTATGTTACTTTGAGCTAAAATACATGGAATATGAATTCTGTTTTCTAATTATTTGTCATCGTAGATCTCTAAAATTATTATTATATAACAGCTTTGTAGTTATATATCATTAATATATAATTTGTAAAATGCTAATAGAAGTAATCAATACTGTGGCAGCAAAGCAGTGTAGACTAAAAATGTTGGCTGTGGTCAGTTACAAAGTCATTTAGTGTTTTCCAGAAAGAGAGCAGAGCAGATAAAGAAAAATTTTTCATCATCACTTCAGTACTTAGAGTTTATGTGTAAATTGTTGTTAAAACAACACGATAAGGAATTGCACACTAATACGCAGAGCTCATAGATAATTGATGCTGAGGTAAATAGCATCAGTGATTCGTCAGTTGACATAATCTTCATCGCTGTTCAGCCAGCCTGGCTCCTCTCTGCTATACGTACAGCAATGTACTAGAATGATTACTGTGCATTCAGATACCAGAAGAGAGATCTGAGAATTAAAGGCTTTCATGTTTCCTGCTGAAATACAGACAGGTGGTTCTGTAAGTATTACAAGTTCTGTAATACTTATAGAAAGGTTCTTTACTTTTGCTTATGGACTTATCAAAGATCTATGAACATAAATAATGTCATCTGAAAATGAACTAAAAACCATTTATATTCCTGCCTTGATAACTTAGAAATTAAATAACAGCAATCTTCATTATGGGAGATGACTTGATGATCTCTATCCTGGTCTGTCCAAGGCTCCAAAATCAATGCATGATTGATTCTAAATAATAAACTTTTGTCAGTGTTAGCTCAGAGGCAAATAAATTAATGGCTAATAAGCCTGAGCTCCTTTAAGCATTAACTTTGATGTAGGGTCAAAATATTTCAGCTAAACAATGTTGCTCTGGTTGCCTTAAATAAATAGCAAAAGTACTCAAAATTTGCAAAATAAGAAATAGAAATAATTTTATTAAATTTGTTATTAGAACTAGATGCTCTTAAAAGCTAATAATCTTAGGACTCGCACAAAACCAGATTTATCTTGAAATGAGAAAAAAAGGAAACAAAATAGATTTTATATACATGAACTGACAACCCAAAACTATTCCTCTACATCAAACACTAGCTAACGTCCAGGTGTTTAGTGTTTCAGGTAGGCATTCCTCAGCTCTACAATACTATTAAACATACCATTATGGCCTGTTACTGAATGACAACTTTCAGAAATCAGCTGCTTAAATTCTGTGGTTCTTGTCTTTCCATCCTTCTCCTTGCTGTTTTCGAAAAGCCAAGGCCTCTTTCTAGGGTGGTTCTTACCTTGGGGATTTCGGGGTGCATCCCTGTGTGCATGGGAATTTTATAAACCTAGCTAAAGTTCTTAATTGTGACTTGCAGTGGTAGCATTGTGCAATGAAGGTTTAGAAGAATCCTTGCCATGCTCAGCCTTTTTTTTCTGTTTTCCAACTAAATATTAACTGATAAGTGTTCTGTCCCTGTTTCTTCTGATACTGTAAAGCCTTCACTGCTCTTGTTTTGTGCAATACTGTTTTCTTAAACCTTTGATGTGTTGGAGATGTGTATTACAACATTATCTTCTGACATCCTCACCAGCTAAAAACCGTTAACCATTAGTCACTTCTGCCTTTATCAGTCTTTAGGAAGCACATCTTTGAGAAATCACACTTGTACCCAACAGTTTTGCTTTCAGCCCATAAATACTGCCATTTCTTGTATGTAAGATATATCCATACACTGTGCGTTAGGCTGCTGTAGGCCACAGTGAACGTCAGACTATTTGAGACTTCAGAGCAATCACTTGACTTTCCATGAATACACCTGGACCCAAACAACATTGAATGACATGACTGTAAAGCCTGACATTTTGTGAAGTTAAAATGTCACTAGTATATTCAGTAGAATGAATGAATATTCATTCATTTTGGATGGTCTGGACTAATTTTTCAGCCCTTACTCTTCCACTGGTCTAGAATGTACATTTGAATGATTAGTTACATTTCAGGGTTTCATTCATTTTCTTTTCTTTGTAAACTCTGGGTTTACTCCATAAGATCAACCTCAGGCTTATTAGTGTCACTAGAAATTTTAAACCAGTGAGAGCAACACATAAAAACAATAGAGAGGAGAAAGAATCCAAATGTGTATTCCTCTTGTAAACATCTTTTACTGTTAATTTCATGTGTTTGAATAGTAAAACTCACTGTGCACTGCATGTTTAGGGTAACCGGTATACTCCATATGCATGTAATCAAGTAGAGCTACTTTTTATTTACATTTTTTTTGACCTATGGCAGTGGTGGACAAAGAATGGTTTGGAACAAGAATAATAGGGGCTCTGAAAATGAGGGGGAAAAAAAGAACGTTTTTCATTTTGTATCTGCAGTGAAAGCGTATCCTAGGCTCCAGGTCAACCATAAAAATTTTAATTTTTATGTGG
>VZTV01110152.1:0-13415 GCA_013400875.1 Anhinga rufa
TGCAGCCAAGGCTACCCCAAATCTCACATCCTTAACAAGCCCTTCCTTGTTCATTAGTATAAGGTCAAGCAGCACATCTCACCTCATTGGCTCCTCCACCACTTGCATCAAAAAGTTGTCCTCCATGCTTTGCAGGAACCTCCTGGATTGTGCATGCCTCACTATGTTGCTTTTCCAGTAAATATCCAGGTGGCTGAAGTCCCTCACAAGAACCAGGGCCTGCAATTGCAAGGTTACTTCCAGCTGCCTGTAGAAGGCTATGTTGACTTCCTCTTCCTGATCAGGTGGCCTGTAGTAAATGCCTACTCTTTTTTTTTTTTTCTCCCGTTTTTTGGCAAGAGTCAGCAGAGAAAATCAACAGTGTTTCCAAGCTAAAAGATATTGTTACAAGTGAAGTTAAAATTCTCAGGGTGGAGAAAACATGTCAAAATAATCTGGCAAAGCTGTGAGACTGGGTCTTAGGGAGAAAGGGTAGCTCCACTGTGTTGGTTTCAGTTTAATCAGGAAACTGTGTCAGCTCCGGGTCCCAGCTTCTGCTCCTGCAGGTCACAAAAATTCTGAGCAGAGCATGCCATCCATGGCTGTTTCCAAAGGTGCAAAGCTGTCAAACTCCACACTGCTCAGGTGCAAAATACGCTGTATTTTTAAGGTCAAGGTGATCCTTCCTCCATGCCATTACTCGCAATACAGCCTCACAGACGGTTGCCCTATGCAGAAGTCACACCTTAGTTTCTGACCCTGGTGCTCCATCTTCCGTTTCACCATCTACAATCCAAAAATCCCGTGTCCAGTTTAATATCATGTGCTTGAGACTGCTGAAACATGGTTAAGGAGATTTAGATGCACAGCTCTGTGACTAAATTCCCTAGATAGATTTGATAATCAGCCTTTATGCACAGCTCCAAGTTATTTTGAATAGAGGACTACTGAAAATAACCAGAAAAAAAAAATTAATTGTAAGTGACCTCCTTTTCTGTGCCTCCAGATTGGGGGACACTGTGGGTAAACATCTCTGAACAGAGCTATTCTAAATTAAATAAATCGCTGCCTTTGGTGGGCATAATATGAGGCTGGCAAAAAACATTATTTAAAAATCCCATCAAGGTGTTGAAATGCTAATCCAGAACGCAGCAGGACTGGCGTGAGCTGCTGCCAGCACACCTAACTGCAGCAGCTGTCTCATGGACCACTGTACCCTGATGTAGCCTGTTTCTGCCTACCTGCACTCACCATTCAGTTGTCCAGGGCAGATTGCCAGCTCCTTCCTCAAACGACACCTTG
Organism: Anhinga rufa; assembly: GCA_013400875.1. NCBI lineage: Eukaryota > Metazoa > Chordata > Aves > Suliformes > Anhingidae > Anhinga > Anhinga rufa. The sequence continues at coordinate 1,282 of VZTV01110152.1, forward strand.
GGAGGCAGTGGGATAAAATTAAATCACTGTTGGGGGACAGAGACAAAGCGTAGTGAGAGCATGACTGCCACAGCTGGACAACGTCCAGCTTCAGCCTGCGGGGCCTCCGGAAGGATTACGAAGTCAGGTATTTTTTAAGAACTAACAAAAACTGTTGCGTTCAGCAGGGAAGCTGTGCTGCCTCTGCAAAAGCAGAGGGCTCCTGTGGAGACATTTGCTACCAGCTGCTAGTATACAGCCAGCCCAGTTGTCATAGGGCCTTAGCTGAAAATGAAAAGGCGTATTTGAAGCCAGTTGTGACGAATACTTTAACTTGATTATTTTAAGCATTTGTAATAACTGTATTGTAACCCTCATTTTCATTGATGTGGTTGTTTTTGCAAATTGTTAACAATTACAGGTCACCTTTGAGATGGAAGCATCTTAGCATTTGTTGTAAAAGCTTTTTAAGAGTAATTCATATCTTATTTACTCTGTCATCAGATCATTTCACGTGCTAATGCAATGGGAATGTCAAGCTCTGCTCATAATAGCAGTTTTCCTTCTATTTGTTTTTATTCCCCTGCAAATAAAATCAATGCAAGAAGTGTCTTAGGGGTGCCTGATCACATGCATTAAATTAGCTTCCTTTTGCCCTCCTAAGGCAAAACCACCCAGAACTGCAAGGTCTCTGGGAAAGAGCCATGGCTTGTATCTGCTAGGGCAGCACCTCGCACACAGCTCACAGCTTAGCCTCTGAGCCCACACCTGGCCTGGGCCTATGCAGGCAGTTGTTGAGAGTGATTCACCTGGAACTGAATACATGCCTAATTTTCAGCAAGGAAACAGCCCCAGCAACTGCCTCTGGAAGTATTGCTGTATTACATGTTAGGCCTGTGCTTAAGACTTTCTGAATTTAGGTTTATATTACAGCAAGGCTCCAACAGTCTTGGGAAAATTTGGACTGGGGAATTTGGGAGTGATTCTTCCAAAATTTGGGGGAAAATTGAAATCATTCCACTAGCTGCTAAGAGCTTTGTATTAGGTCTGTGAAAGAAGGTATGAAGTAATATCAGGAGGACACATGTCTGCATGTCTGTGAACTGGAACCAGTGTGGCAACAAAGCTTCCATGTAGCCCCAGGGAGAGTACACAGGGCACACTGAAGACATCCAGGATACACAGGAGGACAACCCTAGGACAGAACTATATCTTAAGAGTGAATTTTGCAATTTGCTAATCTTTCTCTAAAGAACCACAAAGAACTAGCAGGATTCAATGGTGCTGTGACTGGGCTGGAGGCACCCAAGGGATAGGTTCATCCGTCTGCCAAAGGCTCCAGTGTGTCAGAGACCATGCACTCTGACAAAGGGTCAGAGTGATCCCAGACCACCCAACAAGCAATCATTTAGTTACTCTCACCATACAGATGGAGTAATTTAGTGACCCACGCATGCTGACGATCCCTGCAAACCAGCCTGTTTTTGATTAAGTACCCAAGAACGGTTTCAGATGCCTGATATGAGATCTTTTCAGATAAGGAGCCTACGGTGACTTGGCCAAACCACTCCATCACTACATCATATAATTGGATACATATAATTTGACCCTGTGTAATCCATCAGAGTTCGTCTATCTCAACTAAAAATAACCTTGTACATGAATATATGAAACTCTAATGCTGTCCCATTTTCTATTTCCACTGTTTCCATAAATTAAATGTGTTCAGCAGAAGACTGGGAATATATAAATGAAAGGAATCAGTTCTCTGCCCTTTTAGACTGACAAAAAAATTTAGCAGACTGCAACTAAAAAGTAGTCATAACTTGTGAGTCACAAAAGACCCTAGGGTGAACACAATTAAAAAAGAGAATTAATGGTATATTGTCTATGTATGTCAGAACTGCAGGCAGACACTGAAGTGCCAATAACTTGAAGTAAAAGTGGCTGCTGTTGTTGCTTAATTTTTTTCAGATTACTCCAACATCTTGTGCAAAATAATTTCAACAGCTTCCAGCTCTGAGGAAATACGTAGGCAAAATTTACTGCTATAAACATATATTCAAGAGGAGGACAGAGTAATGCTCTGTGCTAATCACTGTCAGCATACTGTTGAATTGTCAGTGTCACTGGATGATGTACATTGTGTCTGAAAAAACATTGGGTTTCTGTTGTTGGTTACATGGCTTTTTTTACAGTAGTTTCACCATCGTAGCAGAATACTAGATACAGTGGTCTTACATTGGTTTCAGCGGAGATATGGACTGGAATAACCAGTCAGTATAATAATGCTGCACAGGGGTGCAGGGATGAAGATATGACAAGTCATAGTAAGATCGGTAGTAGAGCAGCATCATTAACCTTTTTCTTTTCTGCACTAAATTTTCCACAGACAAGAGCATTAGTAATTTTAACTTTGATTGAGAACTGCTATTATCCACTCACAGCATGTGGGAGCAAACAGGCACTTGGATAAATCACAAAAAAAGAAAACCACTTAGCATGCTGCTTTCCTCAATAACACCTTTTTCTGAAGGTACAAGGCTGAGTGCTGTAGGGAGAGTGTGTGTGAAGAGAAAAGCAAGGGTGCAACAGCCCACTGAAGCGTGCTCAAGGTCAGCCCCTCTCACAGAAGACCAAGAGGTCACGTTTGACTTAGAAGGTATTCTGATATGTTTAAAAAATTTAAGTAATTAAATAATTCAGTGAATGAAATCCATCAGGATTCTAATGCAGTGTTAATGGGGTCTTTCAGGAATCATGAAGATCAGCTTCATGAGCGACATAACTGAAGCCATTAGCAAGTTCATCCAAGAGTAATCATCCATCAAAGGTGAGTGCCTGCACGAAGGTGAGTGCAGAGGAGCATGAGGAGCAGCAAAAACATTCCTGCTTTCAACTGCTGCAGTGGGACAGGTATGAATAACCTCTGAATTGCCTCATTTTCCTCCTACAGGCCATCAGCCCAGGAGTATGTTTGCCACTGTTCAGCAATGGATGAAGCAGGCGGTGACTCCACCAGCATGAGTATACAGGCGATCATCTTCTCCACAACCAGTGCTGCTAGGTGAGAAGCAAATGAAACTGATTTGAAACATGGAGTACCTCTCACATGGTCATTAAGAGGAAGACTTGCTGGACAGTCTCCGTGAAACCTCAACACTGTTTTGGAGTCGTATTTCTGACCAAGGGTGCAAGCAGTGCTAATGTGATAAAAGACAACTAGGAGTTGTCTTTTAGAGGGCTCCAGCTGCTCCTCTAAGATTGCTAGGACAGCCTCCAGAATAAATTTCCAGCTCCTGCTAACTCCTACTGGATGTATCTTCTATGCCAAGGCCCCTGGAAAGGACCTGAACTGGAGGAGTTTTGGCCCTTCATCTGTGCTGTGTAGAATCCAGCAATAAATCACTCTGATATGAAGGTCCAATACAGTTAATAGAGCATATAAAGCTGTCTACTGTGTTTCATCGTATTTAATTTGCTGCAGCAACCTGCAGCCATCCAAACTGTTTCAGCCTCCCTTTTACAACCCTCCAGTGCCCTGAAAGATGCTCTCCCAGCTGAGGAGTCCCTGTGTCACCAGCACCTCTGCGTCAACAGAGCGGTGCAATGCCTCCATAGCATTCAGCTGCTTCTTGCCCTCCGGCATGGTCCCAAGTGAAACAGCTCCTTCACCACTGGAGGGAGAGCCAGGAGGGAACCCACGGCCTGGCCATTCCTGCAAAGAGTGGGCAAGCAGGAGGGCAATGCCAGCCTTTGGCAGCCCATAGCTGCGCCCTCTTCTGGGGCACGAGCTTTGGGAGTCCTTGGGCTGCATGGCAGGTTGGTGCATCTTTCTGGGGATTTCTCCAGACACACCTCCTGTGATGTTCTGTGGTTTGTGAAGGATATGATTCACTACCCCAGCAGCCTACTGTGCTGCCTGTGCCCCATCGATAGTGCTTAGCAGGAGAGCAGTGACTCACCAGTCCCCACCAGCCCACAAGATGGCGGGACTTCGTTTCTCACAGGGGCTGGGGTATCGCAGGGTCCAGTCCATGCCTCCCAGCCTTTGGTCAAATGGGGTCACGTGCCTCAGCTTGGGGCACATGGCTGTGGCAAAAGAGAGATGTTGGGATGAAGGCAACAGACCTACCTTAAGCTTATCTAAGAAAAGCAACTGTTATGTTAGCTGCCTGCCCAAATGAGGTACTGATGCTTCTGTTCATCAGTTTAAAGTTGTTAATTTTTTTCTAAAGAACTTTCCTAGGTAGACAAGGATTTCCTTTTTAAACTAGGATAGGATAGGTTGAGATGACTAGTTCACTCATGTATTTTCTTGTAATGTATGAAACAGTGGCTGTAGTCATAGAGTTATACATCATGTAGGTTGGGCCTCCAGAGGTCATCTAGTCCAACCTTCTTCTCCAAGAGTAAAATACAGGTTAGTCACCTGCAAGCATGTTGTGCCATGTGAAGAATCATGTGAAATGATTTTTCAGGAGATTGCAAGGTGTGTTGGGAAAGAGAGCAGCTGAGACACCAGCCAGAGGGGCGGTAGATGCCCCATGCCTAGAAACATTACCCAGCGCCACCGAGGATGCTTCCACTGGAGACAAGGAAGAATGGGGGACAGCCACTACATAGCAACCAGAGTCTGCCTCCAAACCTCCCGTCTTCCTCAGTGTGTTTGGTGGTGCAGGGCCAGAACAAGCGCCAGGCAGAAGGTGGCTGTACCTTGGACCTGATGGGGGAGTCCTCAGAGAGACAGGGCAGACTGAGTGCCCTAAGCTCTGGGGCAGATGTGCTGATGGGATGGTCCATTTGAGCAAGGCCATTAAAAAATGTGTTCATTTCTCCCATTTCTGCCCAGGTTGTTTAGACAACAGAACCTATTTTATCTGCTTTCTGGAGTCCGGTCTTAAGTCAAGATCAGATTGTTAATGATTGGTATACCAATTCAGAGGATGCTAAATATTGGTAGTGAGTTTATGGAGCTAACACACCCTGAAAACTAGATAGTTTTGCAAATTAACTTTTCACGTTTGTAGCAGTGGTCAGAATAACGCATTCCTGTGAGACATTGTGTAAGGAACCAAGTACGCTCTGGCAGTTAACGGGTGTGAATATATGAAACCAACACATCTGATGATAGCTGGAAGTTAAATTAATCTTTACTGAGAACTGACAGAGGAAAGATGTTTTGTGTTCCATAACTGTAGATGTTTCCTTGTGAGCCACTGGTCTTCAGTAACAAAGTTGGCAAAAGTGATAGCCCTAGAATAAAACAAAAAGCTTTCTTTTGTAACTCAAAGCTTCAGAGAGCTCTTGCTTGTAATGTCACAGCACAGCAGTACCCACAAGCAGCATTTTAAGGCTGTATTTCATAAATGCAGTCTACTTCTACAGAGCAAAGAAATGGATATATGATGTTTGTGGTAAAAAAATAACAAATGAAGGGAAAAGAAAAGCAATGCTAAAACAATGCTAAAAGATGGCCCCTCTTGGATGCTTCTATTACAAATCTTTCACTGTGTGCTTTAGTACTGGGATTTGGTGATGGAGGTGGTGGTCCTGGCATATTGACACAAAGGAGGCGGATAGGCTGAAAAAAGTCTAATTTTTCCACTTTCTGGGTGAATCTCTAGCATTTCTGTGCTGTGTTGTTCAAACTGGTGGTGCCATTACGGGGCAAGAGTTGACACCTGATTAAGAAGATCATTGCTATGGACAAGTCTGATTTCCTGTCTCTCAATTCTCACCCTCTGCAGCTACTCATATTTCCCCTCTGGGCTGAAAATTCCCATTTTTCAGCCTCCATGTGACTTTTTGCAAGTCTAAACAAGAATGTCAGCTCCTTCAGTTTTGATAGCAAGGAAAAAGTTTTACTTCTGCATGGTGTGAGCACTTGCCCAGCTCAGAAGTGACTGAAGGCAGCAACTTTGAACTGCTGGTCTCTGTCCTTCCTAGAGCAGCAGAGGAAGAAACAAGTCAAGCTGAACTAAGAGAGATCATTCAGCTCAAAGTGCTTTGTAGTTATGAGCAATATATTGCCTGCTCACATTGGATTTTTCTTCATATGTTCTTGCAGGTTCTTGCCACAGGGCAGTCCAAGAGGGCTAAGCATGTGTGGATCCAGACACCTCAGTTCAGCATTCTTCAAGTCATTTCTGTTCAGGGTGTCTGGTGGGAAAGCAAGTGTAAACACCTCATTCATTTCAAGAGGTGCAATAGCAAGGTCCAAGAGGTTAAGAAGAAATGAGACTGACTGTAAAGATACCGAGCTAAACACAGAGGGAGTATGAATACCTGCAAGCATTGGCTTACTATGGTTACAGTGATGTGTCACTTCACATGACTGAAGCAGGATGCTCATGCTTTGCTGTAGTGTGGTATTCACCAACCATTTGCTGGGCAAACCAAACCTCCTCTGGGCACACCAAGAAGCTGTAATTCATCTCATCACACATTTGTCATCTTAAAGTTAAAAGTCCCGTTTGAAATGCTCATCTATGTACCTGCACGCAGTAGAGACAGAAAGGCGTCACAAGCAGGTGGCTCAGCTAATCCTGAAAAGGGGTTTAAGACAGGAAGGATAAGTTGCCCTCCAGAGATATCTTTGTCTTGTGTTTCACTATATGAGGAGCCTACACAGCAAGTTTAGACTAGAAGCTTAAAACAGAGCTTGCTAAAGGTTGGTAGGAGGATTCCCACCAAATAGTAATGGTAGGAACTATTCTATGTGCCCACCAATAAAGCTTGCTCCATCTTGAGTCCAGTGGCTTTAATATTCAGATCAAAATTCTACATTACATACTTGATGCTATAGCCCTCACTGGCCAGACTTCCTGGGTGTACTTGATTGTGAAGAGCAGGTGGGGCAATGGATGAAGAAAACCTGGTCTTCAACCCCACCTCTTCCAGGACCTCTTTGTATGACTGGAGAACACACTTCACCTCTCTGCCCCTTAGCTTGTCCATCTATAAAAAGAAACATTGGTACTGTTTTATGCTCAGTCAGTATCCTCAGAGCAGTTGTTCACTTCAGAGATGTGAGTGCTGAGAAGCGCTTCTGCTCCTTGCTAGGCACCAGAGGACGTTTTTCTCTACCACCTCTCAAACATGCATACATAACTTAGCCGTGGTTTGTACATCCTAGGGAATTATATTGGAGTTCCGGACCCTGCAAGACTTATCTGTTACCCTAGCCTGAAGATGTTGATGCCCAGACTGACAGACATTGCCATGTTCTTCACCAGCTACCAGAAAGCATGCAGCTACCAGAAAGTATGCCTAGCCCAAGCCATCTCAAGCCTTCTCTTTGTCTGAAGAGACCAAATGCAGACCACCCACTTACAGAGGTGGCAGAGGCACAGATATGAGGGAAAATCACCTTTTAGCTACCAGGCACTGTATTTTCTGCAAAGGTTTCTTGCACCTTGCACTACCTGTCTGATTATTAATTTAGGAAATGAACCCACACATACTTTCAGGGGATCCAGTTCATCTATACCTCTAAATCAAGCTGTCATCAAAGAGGATTTCTGCTTGGGGACAGATATTTCTGTTTATTTCCTAAATGATTGGTTTGGATCTATTGATTTCTAAATTCTAAATTCCTCATCATGAGTGGTACCATGTGAGCCCAGAAATAAACAGTGACACAGAATCACAGCGGCTACTTTTCTTACCCCAAGTTCTGCTCTATTACATTGGTATAATGTCCCAGAGATTCCGCTATGTGAACAAGGAATATTACCTTGCACAAGTTTTGACAGAAAAATTTACTCACTCTGGCAGGTTTTCAGGACCATGCCATTCAGAAACTAACTTTCTGTCCAGTTAATGTCACTCAGGTCAGTTATGTGCTTGATTTGGAGATAGAGAAGAAGTGTTGCCTACTGAGCAATATCCACGTTTAATGGAGCAGGAGGGGTGTCAGGCCTGGCAGCCTGTCCGAAAAGGATTAGTAGTGTTGCCTGGGTGGATGCTGTCCATCATCTCTCACTGCAAGCAATGCTGGACTGGGTGTTAGCTGCAAAGCTGATGGAATCTGGAAAAGGAGATAGCAAGTCTTCCCATGTGGGACGAGGAAGCCTCAAACGCTGCATAAGCATTGTTCAGCCCTTGCTGGGGCAAACAGGGGTCACACAATGTTGGTTCCTTTCCTTTTGTCATCTCAGGGGCAGGTGAGTCAACACAGTTGTGGCATTCATGATTAGAGATCAAAAATCCTGAGACTTTCAGTAAGTATTTAAGGAATAGCATACTGACTATATGATTTCATGGTAATTGTGTATGCACATGCACATATATAAACACATGCAGTTTTAGTCCCTGTATGAATTAGAGAATGTATGCTATTTTAATTTTATAGAACTGATGAATTTTAAAACATTTTTGTTATATTCACCTCTAATCCCACAGTAAGTTCTACCCAAGCCTGTATTTACCCAAGCTTCCTGAAGTAGATGTCTGGTAAAGTGAAAGATACAGACACTCTCCATCTTCTACCCCCTCATTATCTCCTTCATTTTCTGAGGCAGAGTAAATCAAGGCATTGCTTGTGCTGATGATTAAAGTAGTCTGGTTTATTCCAGAAATTAATATTGTTCTTAATGAGAAAAATGTATTTGAAATGCACACAGTAGGTGTGAAATATATCATGCCTTTAAAATCAGTCTTCTACTGAGACAGGCACCTGTGGGGAGCCAGGGGTGGAGGGATTCTGGCTGATTTGCAGGGGGTGGTTGTGACCCTTCCCTTGATAGCACGATATTAGTATCTCTTATTTGTTATGAGCATTAGCTGCTGCAGCAAAATCCAATCAAGGGCAGGATGAATGTTCACATAAGCATTTTTCTGGTTACTAAATGATATAATGTGCTAATCATCATAGGATGTTATTAGCATGAACCACAGTCTTCTGTATTCAGTATAACCAATTTACTACAAAAAGGAAAAATAGAAATATGGTATATATAGTATATATAGCTGAAAAACAGATGACTTCCAGGGGCATTCTGCTGAGATTTAGAACCAAATCCTGTCCTTTCTCTTTCTCCAACATATACACCAACTCCTGGTGTCTTAATATACATGACCTCCAGCAGAGTTTGATTCATTATATTTTCTTGCACCTGTTAAAAGACAGCTGAATCTTTATAGTGGATGAACTTTTGTAATTACTCTATTTTTATGTTGTATTTGTGGGTTAATTATATTGTGCTTATGGGTTTTGACAGCTAATTACCACTAATTCATATAATGACATCTGAAATGCTTGATATTCAATTGTTTTCATAATTATATATTTTGCTTATCTTGTATTTAACGGTAATTGCTCCGGACATATAGATACAGTGCTAGTTATGTGAGCTTGGGCACAACTAAAAGTCTTCAAAAGCAGAGGTATGGTTTAGTTATCCCAGGCAATGGACAAAAATAAACATTTTAGCCTGGTTGTAGGTATAGTAAGGGTGTCAGAGAAAAAGTATGCCTCCATATGAAAGCTATAGCTAGAATTAGTTATCATTAAGGCCCTAAAGAATGTAACTGCAGTATCATAACAGTGGCTGTATTATGTGGATAACCAAAAAATTGTCCATATGTGCTGTCAGCTCAGTGAGTGTCTGGTATTGATCTATTGGTTCCCATGGCTTCCACTACCAACAGCAAAGTTCCAGAAATAAAAGCAGTAATTCTCTTTTTCATGTGATTCTTCAGGTCCTATTGACAAGATTTTTGTTCAAATTGCGGCACAGGGCCCCACGAGCATTCACTTTAAGACTGCAATGGTAGCATGTGTCCAGGTCAAATACAAACTCATACTGCCTTAAAGGTACTGCAGCATCCCTGGACCCTCTTCCCACGTGGCAAACTGAGGGTGCATCAGGCCACCATGCAGGTCAGAGCTCAGCTAGTCTAATATCTGAATATCTCTTCATCAGCAGGATTTTCACCCAGGATTTGTGCAAGAAGTGTTTTCTCATACTAAACGGGAGTCTGTCTTTGACCTTTAGGGTGTTGTACACCATGTGGGCTGTCAGTAATTCATTTCTCCTGTGCTTGCAGCAAACACACTGACCAGATGGAGATCCCACGCTTGCAGTCCTCAGCAGTAGTCTCATGCCACCAGCCCAGTGCTTTTCACCAACATGAAACATTTTTCAACATGAGTAAGGACCCACAGTGCCTTCTGCTACGATAAAACTATTTGTTCAGTCATATAAAATTTTCCTTTCAAAGCAAGTCTAGAGCCATTGTATGAGTCATCTGCTTTATTTTATCAGCAAGAAATTGGGCACATATTCACTAAGGCTTAATCTGAAATCTTTTGCTCACAGTGGAAACATTTCCATTGATTTTAAAGGGTCTCAAATCAAGCTTCAAGGTCCTTAATACACTATTAAGTTTTAGTCTGTCAAATTTGTCCATTTGGGGTCTTTATGAATTGCAGAGCAGTTGTGTACAGAAGCAGGTGGAGATTAAATAAACCCCATCGACATCAGCCTTCTGACACAGAAAGCAGCAAGAAACAAATATTGACTTGAAAAACAATGCATGAACAGTGACATTTAGCTTGTATAAAGTGATAGTCTCCATATAAATACAAATAGCACCATTTCCCCAGAGCTGAATAAATGATATTAATCGGAAAATATTTGTGTGTCTTTGACATGCCTGTAAGCAGCAAGATGAGAAATTAAGATGGAAAACACACTTGCAGGTGAGAATTCAGTGCAGATCTTTCTTACAGTTTTTCTTGATTCATTTGGGAGACCTTGAAAAGCAGATGCTTCCTTTTCTAGTTAGTGGTTTAAATGTAAAGTAACAAAACTATAACAGACCACGATATAATCCATTCTTGCCAGTAGTTTCCTGACTCTGCCACTCATGCTGTGCTATGCTGCAGCACTTCAAGCCTGAAAATACACCTCAGAAAGAAAACCTGAAGTAGCTAATTAATTTAGGAGCCTCATGCCCTTATTCAGAAAGGATAAGAGTTAGGGATTTTACAGACCAGGGTTTATTTTCAGTGGGAGTTAAGTGACCTAAGCATCTTCAATAATGTAGCACCTGTATAATGGGCTTTTTCCTCTGTATGAGGAATAACAGCACAGTTCATCGTTATGAGGAATGAATGAACAGGTTCAGACTCTTCAGGTAGGAAAGCGAAGATTGAGGGTCCTACTGATGACAACAGAGGTCTTTAAACCTCTGTGTCACCTCTGTGTCACCGTTAAACAGGTGACACAGGAAAGGTGGCTGGGCAATAACTGTTCACCATAGGGAACGAGTCTTCCCTATGAGATGCAGTCTTAGAAACATATTTAGGTTCCCTCTGTCATAAAACAACGAAGACAAAGTAGGATTTCAGGCATGTGCCTAGAGATAAGCCCAGTTCATCAGCAGGTTACAGTGCTGCTGAATTTCTAGTGCCAACTCAGCATTCGGGCATCAGGGACTGCAGGACAAGTCAATGCTGTTGTCTTTACACAGTTGCCCACTTGCAAACTACATTTCCCCTCCTGAGGTGTTAATAAGTGAGGAATTGGACCGTGCCTCCTGCAGGACCTGTGTGCAGTATGTGAAGTGTTAGGCTTGCAAACTGCATCGGGATCTTCAACTCAAAGAGTGTAAAAATAAGGATTGCCAGCTGGGGAGAAAACCCAACTTTTCTTTCAGCAACTTCTTCTAGTTATATTAGACATAGTCCTCTTATTCCTCTTCAGGGGGAATTTCAGGGGAATTTTTAAAATGTTCCAGTGAGGTGCTTTAATAGTTGGCAAATTAAACAGATTCTCATCTAGGCTCCCTTTCCCATGAAAGTCGGACTGGAGGACCTTTCGAGGTCCCTTCCAACCTGGCCTGTGCTATGATTCCTTCTAATGAAGGATTTTTTTAAAAAATACTTTTCCCACATAGGACTTTTCTTCAGCAAAAATGTCCTTATTTACAACAATTTTACAAGTTCTGCATGACTTCTGTTCCAAAAGGACCATGGGGGGAGAGTGTCAACAAGACAGTTTTTTTTTCTGGTTACAAAACAAACAAAACATTATATTATTTCAAAAGATACTAACCTTCAAAATAGCTCATATTATTTTAAAAGTTACCGTTCCTGAAGCTGTATGGATAGTTCTTCCATTCTCCACCTAACTGCAACCTCTGGG
>VZTV01110152.1:13426-34578 GCA_013400875.1 Anhinga rufa
ACCTAACTGCAACCCCTGGGGAAGTCCAGAACTAAAAAAAAAAAAAAAGTAAACATTAATCAAAATGAGTTTTGAATATCTTTTCATAAGGGGAAACAAAGATTTCTTACTTAGAGAGATCTAACTGTTAGTGACCAAGGGGACCCTGAAACATTTTGTCCCTGGATCTATTTTTTAAAGCAAGAGAATTTTTTTCAGAAGATAATAGAGTGAACTGCTCTCCTCCCAAGTCCTCCAGCACCTTCTTGGGTCATTCTCTACTTCCTTCAAACACCAAGATGCTGTCTATGCTATTCCCAGCTAAGAAACATGGACCTCTTCAGCACCGGTCTTTCAGTGTCATGACAGCATGGCCTCTACAGTTAGAATTAGCGGCTTTGTGGGTTTTTAAGGCAAATGTGGCTGTAGTTTATTTTGCTTTGGGAAAATGTCTCTGGGACTGGCTATGGATGGATCTGCATCTTAGCTGCTGCCTGGCTGACCAAGCGATGTGCCTGCAGGCAGATGCCTGCTCAGGACCATTCACATGCCATCAGGAAAGCAAACGTTGAGGGCCTTCACTTTACAGTTGAACCGTACTCAGGTTCCAGCTTCACGAATACCTGTCCCTGGGCCACCCATCAGTCAAACATCATCCCAAGCATTGTTCTTCTAAGGAGGGCTGTAAGTGCTGGAAATTACATGCACCTCTGCCCTCCCCCTTTTCAAATTATATGGAGCCATCGCAGAGCTTAGCTGCCAATGTCTGGTACAGTATCTCATTATCCAAGCTGTCCTCCCACCTGTGTTTTATCTGATTGAAGGTCTTAGTCATACAGTCAATGAATAAATAGTCTGAATGGAAGTTTGAGCAGTAGGAGGAAGGACGATGGAGCACCCCACAGATCCACCAATGCTCAGCATCTACGCTCTTTTGTTTTATGCCTGCCAGTGTGCCTTGCTAAACCATTCAGTAAAACAAAAGGGAAGCACAAAGCAAAACAGCCAGGCCAAAACCAGCAGTGGGTACTGCAGCAGCACAAAACCTGGGGTCAGCGTCTTCCCCTGGGACAGCTGCCTGTTCCACAACCAGAGATTTGGGTCTGTCACCAGATCTTTAAAGATTATACATTTTCCTGAAGCAGGTTTTGTGTTTGTCATCTTTAAAAATCCATAGCGGGGATCAGTGCCATGGTCAACCTTATAAAATAACATAGGTTCAAAAAAAATTAAAAGCTTTAAAAATCTAGTGAAAAACATGGGAAAGGGAATGTTGGTAACACGGCATCTTGTAAAGATGCATGTACAAATACAGATAAAACAGAAAATGCAGAGAAAATGTCTTCTTTAGTGGTGAAAAACATTTAGAAATATGGATTTCAAGGGAGACAGTCTTAACCACAAGTTTTCTAAAATAAAAAATTAATCAGCGAACAACCTCTCTATGTGAGAGTAACTGCTAAGTGTGAAGGTTGCAAGGGTGAGCAACCTGTGCAGACCATATTTTTCCATCCAGATAGGTGGTTAAGCATGTAAGTTACATGTCTCCTGGGTCTGGCTATCTGCTAAATTAGGAAATCACCAAGGATCAAAAGCTCCTACTTTGCACTGAGATGAGATCTGCTGATAAGCACAGCTCTGGAGCAGCCAAATGCTGCTGTGGGGCCATTAAACAAGTTTGCATGCCTCTGTTAATGTAGATGTCCCACATGTCAGGGAAGAGCATATCAGCTAGCTTTGATCAGGTTAACTCACATTACAAGGCTGTCCAGCTGCAGGGACCAGGAACTCCATGGCGGAAAACTTACCCTATTTCTTGGCTGCGTGAATTAAGCCATTCAGCACTCCATGCTAATACAGCATGCTGTTTCTGGTACCAAAGCTAGCTCATTTCAGCACTTATACAAATACAGTCTGCAAAACAAATGGACACCTTTGCCTTTTCTGCACTGCCAGGCACATATTGGCAGTGAAAGAAGGTTTCTATTTCTATAACTCATCTCTGGAGAAAGAGGAGGCACAGGGAGAAGGTCTTCCTGACACAACTTGGTGGGAAAGACAGCATTTACATATGTAATGTACAACTGATTACTATAAATTCTGCTTGAAAAAAGGTTGCAAGATCTAGTTACCCATGTATCCTGGCTCCACAGTATGGGAAAATACAGCCTCCAGTGTTCATAGGTTAAACATCTCAGGATTTAAGGAGGTGCATGAAAAGGGGGAAGTGAAGTGGACTACAAGGAATGAGCTGAACCTTAAATGAGTATTTGGTGTAGTATGAAGGGAATTTTTAAATGTGCGGTGCTAAGGGTCTAAAGTGTTATGAGAAGTGGTGATGAGATTTAAAATTATTTTTTTATTCAATAGTCTCTTTAAAGCAAATTATTATAAATTTAGAGTATTATTTATTATAAATTATTACAACTAGAGTAGGCGTCTACTTTAGTTGTTTACAAGAAATCTGGGTATTTTACCATCAGAGAGAATTTTATTTACGTCTGACTGAAGACAGGATGAAATCTGCATTGAGTCCTAGTTTGTATCAGATGGCAGCTCAGCAGCATCTTATGAGCTTCCACTGCCTAAGATTTACTAATTTTTTATTGAAAGGAGATAAAAATGAGTAATCATCAGTGAATGGTAATTATACCACTGCTTGTGGGAGGAAGCATGGTTTGAAGATTGTCACTAATTATTGTTTCTCATTTGCATGTGCCAAGATCTACACCAGAAAAGCTTACCTCTGAAGTGTGATCCTGGAAGGATTTCTGTAAAAATAGCTTTGCAAAACTGCTGGCTTGTGGTCTTTCATTGACTCCAGATCAGATTGTTTCAAGCCCAGGTTTGCAGTGGTTAGGCAAAAGGGTGCATTTTCAAATGAGTTCATTACACCACAGTAAAACTCATCCTGGAGGTTCTTAAATGAGTTTAAAATGGGTGAACATCAATTTGGCTTAAGAAGGTGCCTTACCAATTGAAAATACATCAATAAGCCCACCTTAAAGTATTTGGCTAACAGTATGTGGTTTCTTGTAACTGGAATTTCAGGTTAGAGTGTAATTGTTTTCAAATATAATGATATTGAGCATTGCCAACGTGACAGAAGCGTTTATGAAGTGGATGGGAAGAGTCTGTAGGAAGCTGCATACATTTTTGTTCGAGAAGAGTACAGCCAGGAATTTCAGCAATGAAAAAACTAATTTCTCCCATTTTGAGGGCATAAAGGCTGGGAGCTGGGATGTACTAGAGGGAGACAAGTCTTAGTCCTGACCTCACCCTGAGCTAGAGCCTCTCTTGCCCCTCCAGAGAGAAGATATTGATGGGCTGCTGACAGCATCGTGGCTTTTTGGGAGGCAGCACCTCCCCTCTCCCAGCAGTTTTCTCCCAGCCTCCTAACTGGGAAGAAAATCCTCCAGGCTTCCACTGGGAAGTTGAATTGCCCTGACAAGACGGGGAAGATCCACTTTCCGATGCTGAGAGAGTTAAAAACATCATGGTCACACTGGCATTCGTCCTAAGCTCTTCAGCAGAGGAGCAGGAGAACAGAAAACAGCAGATCCGGGGACCGAAATAACAGTGCTAAAGCACTGCTTAACAGCTTGCTGTTTCAGAAACCCTGTAGACAGCATTTAGGTTTCAATGGATGTTAAGCAGAGGCACTACAGTAAGCACACAAACACAAACTGGCCTACATGAGCACTTGCTTTTGCTCTTGTACAGGCGAGAGGACACGGTCCCACCTCGTTGCCCCAAGGAGGTGGTGGATAGCTACCAACCCCATCAGGTCTGGTCCAGGAACCGACAAGGTGGCACCAGGGTGCTGCATCTCTCTGTCCCCTAGGTCCCCCTGTGGGCCAGCATTGCGAAAATTACTTGTCCACCAAGCTTCCCAACCACAGCAGCAGGTTTGACTCATGTGCTCTGGTCTGAATAACAGGTTGGGTTATTGCCCTGATTTTGGCTGTGGGTGAGCAAAGCGTACACCATTTTATCCTTGTTATCCCTTCTCTCATTTCTTGGCCCTCTTCCTCACCAGCCTTGAGCCTCCCTTTCTCTATCCCAGTCTCCTCCCAGATGGACAACCCTCCTCCCCATTGGTCCCTGTTTTGCAACATCCATACCCAAATCTGGAATTTCTGATACATTTAATGTAGGCAAGCTCAGCTTTACATGCAATTACTGATGCAGTGACCAAGGTGCTGTGAGTCTTGCAAGGCTGTGCTCCCAAAAAGTCCCCAGCACTCCCCTCCACTTATCTGTGAATTTTGGCCATTTCTCACATAACTCCATCTCAGCCACCTGCAATACCATCCCTTGGAGCACCATCTGTGACTTTTGTCAGGCGCCTGCACTGGTATCTGTCATGTCTTGCAATTTCTCATGTTGTACCCAGCAGTGTCCCCTGTGCTCTTCACTCAGCCCATCCTCTGGCGAGGACCAAGCGGGGGTCTCCCTGCAGCCCTAGCAATCTTCATTACACAAACATGCTGGAGAAGAGGCTGCAGGCCATTATATCCTTGATTACAATGTTCTGGTTATTTATGTCAGGGTGAGTACATGTATGAGGGTTAGTCAGATGCCCATAGATACAAATACACAAATAGCTGTGCCTCCACGTGCCTTGCTTAGTGCTGAGTTCCTCTGACCTGTCTTTCCATCATGCTGCTCAGTTCACCAGTGTGCACAAGGAAAATCTAACTCAAAGGTCAAATTCATAGCTCAGTTCTTACAAACTTCATAGTAATTTCACTCTCGGCCTCATTCAGTATGTGTAGAAAAAGGTCGCATCCCTCAATCTGAGGCCCCATAATGCAGCTAGCAGTTTCTTGAAGACAAATTCTTACAAAATTTCATATCTCACACAAAAATAGCTTTTCAGTTATTGTCCTATCCCAGTTTATGCTGTTGTAAGGCATCCTTGATCCACCTTCTCATAGTTTGCCTTCATGTTGCCTACAATACAGCTGGCATCAAAATCTCATGCTGTGAGTGTGAATATGAACTGCCTGGTGACAGCAAGATTTTATTTTGCTGACAATCATGCCACAGGTTGGTGTGATTCTGACCAACTCCACTTTCTCAGCTGCTGGGTACCACTTTTCACAATATGACATGTTACAAAGAGCATCAGTGCCTATATAAATTACAGTAAATTAAGACTGCTGCCATAACATGACCTCTGCAGCACTGAGATCCTCAGAAGCCCAAAGCAACACCAGCATGCCAGAATACAGTACAAAGTATTTGGAAACCTATAATCTTTAGTTAAACTCAGCTCTATCAGTTGGCTACCAAGGAGCCATGAAGTCCAAGATCGGCTTACTTTACAAGAGCAGGATAATCTAAAAAGTTGCAAGATCTTGCACAATAAATTTGAAGTGAAAGTCTTGAATTTCAGTGCTTTGTATATAAACTTGGAAGAGACAACTTCTTTGATATAACAAGGAAGAATATTGGAAGTTTAGCATCTTTCCATAGTTTGAAATACTAACAGTATCAAAAATGTGCTAAGTCATATTTTCTATAAGCTAACCACCTGTCTCACAAAGAGTGCCACAGATTTTTGCCCTACGATCAGCTACTATCATGGAAATATTGCAAGTGAAAAGTACTCAGACAAAATCAGGGTTTAACAAAGTCAAATTGATTTATTGCTGTCAAGGGCACAAAGCAGCATCATTTGCACAGTGCCATAATTCCTTAGAGGAAATGTAAAACCATGAACGTAAAGGAACTAACCTGCCCTGCACATACACATGTGTAATGTCAGTTCCCCTTGTTCTCTCTAAGTGATGTTATTTATTCCATTTCTTATAAAATGGTGAAAAGTTCAGTGGCCAAGGAGTGGGAGTCAGTCTGTCCACCAGAAATTCAGAGCATTCTGCTATACAGTGGTGCTCTGCTGAGAAGGTGGAAATACTTTCTGGCAGAAGCAGGCATGGACATTGCCATCTCACAGCATAAAGCTGTCCAGTTGCTTTTAAGGAACAATTAATCATTCTCTTCCTTCTTTCCTCCTCCCAGACAGCACTCAATGCCATTACCAATAATCAGCTAATATGAAATGTGATTGATTCCCATTTGGAGGAACCCAGATGAGTTTCTCCCACCAAATCAGTAAAATTAGCCTGTGTGTGCAAAATTCACTCTGTATGAAATGACTGACAGCCTGAAGGGATACAGCTGCAAAACATAAACATGGCAGTGCTTTTAGTAAGAGTACTTTAAATAACTATGTTATTAATGTCCCTTCCAAGAAGTCACTTATAAAGCCACAATCAACGCCTATAGTGATAGTGATGCTATATATAGCAATAGTACACAAGTGACAGAGATACTGGAAACCAGCTATTATTGACTAGAGATAGTAAAATTCTCCTTGTTAACATACATGGCTTTTTCAGCGGACCCTCTGTAGCTAGTCTCTCTACACGTGTTTGTCATAAACGACCTAACACTCGGACTATAAATTTTCCAACACTGTGTTTTCACAAGGCCAAATCTCAGAGTCCCTGTGCCCCCTCCCCAGTGCCCCAGGACTGCTACCTGTCCCAGTCACACCAGCCCTGCCTTTCATGCAGCCTCAGATGAGAAGCAAATCATAGAGGTACCCTGGCCAGGCCAGAAAATGAGTGCAAAGAATATGAAGCCACATCAGTTCCCCAAGCTAATCCTAAACTAAGCGATGGCAACCCCTTACACCAGGATTACCCAAGCAGTCTTTGCCCTCCTGAATCACAGCCTGGGTTCTTTTGTTCTGTTTTGGACTCGAGGGTCCCTGACTCTGCTCAGGGGCTGCCAGGTACCACCAAAGACAGGCAGTAAACAAAGAATTAAAATACAAGATCTACAAAATATATGACCACAACCACACCTGCATTTTTAAAGATTAATGATAAATAGCATTTAAATCCTGCCCTATATTAATAGGCAAGGTCAATCACTGACATCTGCCAGTACATCAATTCCCATTTTAAAAACCAATCTCTTTTCTAGGCCAAAATATTCCATATACGTGCCTTCTAATTCAAAAGCAAAGAGGCGAAAGCTGGACAAGTGAGGAGAATGAGGGACAGGCTGGGGCACAGGCACTGCAGGTGGGTGGACACGAGCCCTGGCCAAGCCACTGGAGGTAGTGGCTGAGATGGCAGCAGCAAGTCAGGGGAGCATCAGGCTGTTCCAGCACAGGAGGTGAGCTGGGAGGCAAACAGCGAGGGCTAAGGGACCATGTGCGCTCTGGGAGGCAGGAGTTGGGATTAGATCATATAGAAACAAGGATGTCTTGGAAAGGGGCGCAGCAAGAGAAACAGCAGGAGAAAGAATATAGAGTGCCTACAGTCAATGTTACTAATTAATGTTATAATGCCAGTGTGTATCCTCGTACTGTGGGTAAGGGATGAAAAGAGGCACAGACTTAAGGCATAGAGCTTAAGCTCAACATCTCAACAGCTTCAGCTCAACATCTCTAGACTTTTCAACCTGTAAATATACTTCCTTAATAATGTTGGTTTAACACAGTTCTTGTATGTGGTATTTATATTGTCTGAATTGCTAAGGGCTCATTTCCTATAAGGAGCATGGGAATTAAAACTGACTAAAACCCCAGTGATGGGTTTTGAAATGAAGCGATGGCCCTGCCTGATCTGAGGTACCTGCAGGCTCATGTTCTGCAGGGAAGATGCTTTGTTTATATTTTTCCCCAACTTCAATCATTGCAGTGGTTTTCCAAGGAAAAAAATGTTGGCCCTGCTGAGCAGTGAGCAGACTTAAACAACCAAACTCCCCTGTGTGATCAACAGTACCCTCTGTCCTACTGGCAACCCGGTGCTTGGGCCTGATAAAGTGTGATGGGGTTTGTTTAAACACAAGTTCATTAAGGAAAGGAAGAATTTATTTTTCAGAGTATCCTTGTGGTGCAGAGAGCGGGTAGAGCTCAGAAAGGATTTCCCTGAGGCTATGTCGGTGTTAAGGGCCATTCAGGGAGAGAACCACAGCAATTCAGTTCCTACTGGATTAAAGATGCATATAGACAGTGCTCAGTAGAGAATAAGGTGGGGACCATACAGGATGGGGAGAAATACTGGGGCCATGAAACTTCAGGGCTCCCAGAAAAGTAAAGGACAAGCAGAAAAAGATGCCACTTACATAAAGAAGCAGCAGGATCTCTCTTGTGCATGGAGCAGATCAATAGGTGGTTGTGGAGGGTGTGTGAATCCCATGGTGTCTTCCAGTACCTTTGAGTGTGCTTGTGGACCAGGGGGAATTTGCTAAGTGATGATGTTGAGGAAAGCATATGGGTCGCATTTGCTTACAGCCCATGCTCCAGGACTGCAGAGAGGTAGAGAAAACCTCTTTGCTTTATCTTCTGGTCAAAGCATCAGACACAATCAGGGTACAAACTAATGAAATCAAGATCTGGCTTGACAGAGAAGACTCCCATGAACAATTTGTGAAGAAGGTTTGAACTCAAGTTTTTGCTTTAGGCCTAAATGACCAAATCAGCATTTCCAATACATTAACAACCTGAAGACTGATGAATGAATTTCCATCTGGCTTGTCCAGTCTGTTCTTAATAAGCAGGCCTGATATTTTCTCCAGGGCTATAGATACTTTAAAGCAGTTTCTGAAGAGCAGAGTGTAGTCTGCGGTGGGGCTTCTGCTGCCCCACGGTAAAATTTAAAACTTATATTTTGCTAACTCCAAGTCTATGACAATACAGATCTGCTTTCCTAGGGCTTAGATGCAAAGAACAGGGTTTTTTCTGAAGTTTCTATTTTTGATTGTTCCTCATTCAGCTCATTCAGAAGACAGCACTCCAATTTCTGAATAAGAGCATATGTACACAGAGCTAAGCAGCTGACTAGCTTTAAATTCATAATTCCTCATTCAAATTCTTAATTCCTCATTATCTTGCATGTGAAAACTCTCTCTCACAGCCTAATCCAAGTCCCACTGGTGTCAGTGAGAATGGGTTTTACCTCTCAAATTTAGCCATCTAAAAATCAGGCATGTATTCTAAATGCAACTGTGGAGGAGCCACTTGTAGTCAAAATAGAGAAAGATCAGCATTTCCAAGATGTGATTCACACCATCTGCCTTAAAGATTTGTCTTGAGAGGGGACAAGTGTATTTCCGGCAGCCACTATTTAATTCTCCTGCCCATCGAGGGAGCCTGAGGACTCAATAAGTGAAGCCAGGGGAAGGAATCTTTCTGTTTATTTTAATGAAGAAGGAATCAGGCTTTCAGTTTTCTTCATCCTTTATGCTAAGATAAATTACAAATGAGTAAGCAAGACCCCAGAGGGTATCCCAAGTTGCATGTCACAGACTGCTAACTCTGGCTCCAGCCAACATTTGGATGTATGGAAAAGGCATATGAACTCCTGAAACGAAATTAGACCTTTTTTTTTTAAATTATTACTTGTACCTTACATCATACTGGACTGCCTGACAGGGAGCGCCATTTGATAGAAATCTCAAAGCAAAGGCAAAAGCTTTTTGTCTGTCTCCTCTAAAGACACACACAGTGGGATATGTGAAGTGTCAGGAATAATTAGACAAAACTATATAAGCTCCTAGCAACACTAATGTGCTGTGTAAAACTAAGCATTTGCCATAAAGCTTTAAACATTGTTCGAAAGCTGCATGTTAAAGGTAACTCGAGTAATTTTTAAGTACTGATTCCAAGATATTAATACAGACATGGATATGAAAAAGCAGAATAGGAAACTATGACATGCTGGCATGCCTTCGCTGAGATAGGTTGCTGTTTCGTTTTTCCAAAGGTGATATATAGAAGTAATTGATCCTTCTCGTATAGCAATTAAAATGAAAAGGCAGATTTCCTCAGCTCTTCACCTGCTGGAGCCTATTTAACAAGCAGGAAAAAGGCTAGCTCCTAGTATCAATAATTCACAGAGATCATAGAAATGTTTGTTGGAAGGGACCTCTGGAGGTCCTTAGTCCAACCTCCCACTTTAAGTGAGATCTCCAAAACCAGAGGAGAAATAACCAGTTCACATCAGCAGGAAATCTGGCCCAAAGTGCCCTTTAGAGAAGAAAAAGAAACGAAATATGAATGCAGAGAAAAGGGTGAAGAAAAGGCAAGAGAGGAGAAGAGAAGGAAAAACAGACCAAAATTTTTATCTGATGTGGTAATATTAGAAGCATGGGGCTTTTTGCCAAAAGGTAGGATTTTTCTAGGTTCACTAACAGATGTGTTTTTATCTTCTAGGAAAACAATGAACAAGAGGTAACGTGGAAGCTTTTTGCTGCTCTGTTGAATACGGGATTATAAAAATATTGCACCTGGAGCACCTCTGGCCCTCTTTCAAATGGGTGACTTCTGAACCTGGAACTATTTGTTACCAGAAGCAGCAACTTCTTTCACTGTGCATCCCGGAGGGGAAAATGAATTTCACAAATTGCACCACTGAAGCCAATGTGGCTGCGAAGCCAAAAACAGTAACTGAAAAGATGCTCGTTACCCTGACCTTGGCCACAATCACAACCTTGACTATGCTGCTGAATTCTGCTGTAATTGCGGCCATCTCCACAACCAAGAAGCTCCACCAGCCAGCAAATTATTTAATATGTTCACTAGCTGTGACAGATCTCCTTGTTGCTGTTCTCGTCATGCCCTTGAGCATCACTTACATAATGATAGATAAATGGACTTTGGGATACTTCATCTGTGAGATCTGGCTTAGCGTCGACATGACCTGTTGCACATGTTCAATCCTTCATCTGTGTGTCATTGCTCTGGACAGGTACTGGGCAATCACAGACGCTATTGAATATGCCAGGAAAAGAACGGCAAAAAGGGCTGGGCTGATGATAGTCATCGTGTGGACTATCTCCATTTTCATATCAATGCCTCCTTTGTTTTGGAGAAATCACCACAGCGTCAATATTCCCAGTGAGTGTCGCATTCAGCATGATCATGTCATCTACACTATTTATTCCACATTCGGGGCTTTTTACATCCCCTTGACTTTGATCCTGATCCTGTACTACAGAATTTACCACGCTGCAAAGAGCCTTTACCAAAAGCGGGGTTCAAGCCGCCACCTCAGCAACAGGAGCACCGACAGCCAAAACTCCTTTGCCAGCTGCAAGCTCACACAGACGTTCTGCGTCTCGGACTTCTCCACATCCGACCCGACCACGGAGTTCGATAAAATCAACGTGTCCGTGAGGATCCCTCCTTTCGAGAATGACCTGGACCTGACTGGCGACCGGCAGCAGATCTCCACGACACGGGAACGAAAGGCTGCTCGCATACTGGGGCTCATTTTAGGTGCTTTCATTTTGTCCTGGTTGCCCTTTTTCATCAAGGAGCTGCTTGTGGGCCTCCACATTTGCACTGTCTCTCCAGAAGTAGCAGACTTCTTGACCTGGCTGGGATATGTCAACTCCCTTATCAACCCTTTGCTCTACACTAGCTTTAATGAAGATTTCAAGCTGGCCTTTAGAAAGCTCATCAGGTGTCGAGAACATACTTAAAAGTACTGGGAGATGATGATGATGACGTGACTCCTGGCCTTAAGGATGAGCAAAATAATTTGACTCTGTCACCATTTCCCTTGATAAAAGGGATTTTTGTGTTTTCCTATTTGCTTGACTTATCTTTAGCCTGTAATTTGTTCTGCCATTTTTTACCTCTAATGATATTCATGGTAAAGAGTTTGAAATAAATTTATTCTACGAAGGAACAGATTTTTTTGCAATGAAACAACAAAAAAAAAAGAAATATGTTCAAGACATTTTGTGTAATTGGTGATTCAAGAAGCCAACAACGATATTAACTTTTATACTTTTTTCATTTAAGAATCAAATGTCTAAATTATTGTGCACTGTAGTAGTATAAAGGCTTATAAACTGAGTCCCATAAATACATATTCAAACATTAATAAACACTTCATGGTCATGACAGCTAAACAGCAAATCTTTATTGTGGCATTCTGAGAAAACTGTAACAGTCATTGAGGAGGAAAATAACCATCATTTCCAGCTTGGGCTAAGACAGAATAAACCATTCCTTTCTTCAGGAATATACTCCCAAAACAGAAAGCAAAGCTGGGTTCATTCCATCTAAAAAGGGATCCTATTTTGTACTCCAAAGTAATTATTTAAGTGGCTCTTTTTGTCTAAGTTCCTGCTATGTGTTCAGAGTACTGGGCAGACACCTGTGCAGTTTGTTTGGCAATTGAGAGGACACAGCAAGCAAGCGTCACACTTGTAGTACCAGCTGCACATCTGACTGTCACGCTTTTAATACCACTAGCCATATTTGTTCAGGACTCAGGCCTCGTGCCTTGGTCGTTTCTGGGGTCGCATTATTCACTTTTGCCACACTTCACCTGGACCCTGTGGTGCACAACCCCATGGATCGATTGACCTTACCCTGCCGACTTAAGCAACCGGATATCTTCTCAGCAGGCCAGCAATATAAAGAAATTCAGAATTATCGTCTAAAACCAAATTATTTTCTGTTTGAACAGCAGCAAAAAGAAAATTAGAGAAAATAATTTTTTTAAATAGCAGTCTGCATGTCTGCCTTACCGTCATCTTACAATTCTCAATGGCATTCTTGTCAACTTAACCTATGATTGGGTCCTCTAGCAGGATTGTCATTCTGGGGGTCCTTCATGGAGTTACTTCCCTTGTCTTGAGAGACAGAGAGACAGTCCTTCGTATCCTGTCTTCTGTGTTTATGAAAGTTAAAATGTCCTGGTTCAGATATTTTGGAAATAGGGCTAGGAAGGGGCAAAATCAAAGCTGAGAATCTGGTATTGTCCATTAGCATCTCCTAAGCACTGTTTAAATACTGATTATTTACCTTGCACCACAATTTTCTTCCCTGTCCATCTTTCTGGACAAACTATTTTTGAATTATACCAATATACCATATAGAAAATATCACATACATCAACCTGACATGCAATAACAGTGAACTATAGCATGGAAGCCCCAAATCCATCAAAACACGTATTAGAGGTAGCAAAAGTGTTGTAACAGCACTGGAAGCCATCTCTGAAAAATGTTTTGAAAATTTACAAGATGACAATCATTTGTCTTACCAAGAGTCAAGGAACTGTAAGTAACATGTGAGTAATAAACTCCAGATGGAGCTGAGAAATGACATCCTTATTTCGGAGAGAAAGCGTTCGGTTGGAAAGTTGCAGTGCCACAAGCTGAGTGTAAATCAAGTCTGAAGGTGACAAAAGTGTGACCTACCACTTACCCACATGCAGTGCGATTCTGCTTTAAGGACTCCAAGTTTTCCATGCCTGAGTTTAGGAGGTTTATCTCCAGCTGCCCTTCTGAAGCTATTGTCACAGCTGCCTCCTACAGCTGCCTTCAGGTTTCCTACTAGCCAACATTAATACCTAAAAAGAGGGAAAAAAATAACCTCAGCCACTGAAAACATCTTATAGTGAGGAAGCACAGAGATCCATTCCTTTTTGCAGCTTTTTGGAGGTGGAAACTGTTGATTGAAGCCAGGGAAGAGTGGCTTGACCCTCTCTATTTATAAAACTGCCAAAGCAGCTCCCCGGAGTACATATGCTATTAGGGAAAAAAATAGCTGGCAATTAAAATGAAAAGTAGTATTTGTAAGAACTGCTGCAGAATAATTTTATTTTTTCTTTCAGCAAGCTCAATAGAAATTATTAATAAAGAACAAGGATTGTGCATAATTTCCCCAAACAAGGTGACTACTGCAGGGAAGACAGGACACACAGGCAGTTGTTGCTAGAAGACAGTAAGTTTTGGTGTCCCTTGGGCAGTTTGCTGCTCTGCTACAAGAGTGCCCAGCTACAGTGATGATCAGGGAGGGAAAAGTAATTGTGCAAGACTGCCCCAGAAGACACTTTGAGTCACCCCGAGGCACTCAGCTAAGATGAGGCAGAAGCTGCACCCAGCTCCTTTGAGGCTGTCTCTGGGGCTTGGGTTCAGCCACGGGGCACAGGGATCTTTGCTAGAAGGGAAGAGGTGGGAGTGAGAATGCTGGTAAAAGGTGTTTCAGAGGGGAAAACCAACAAAATGAGATAGGCTGCCAGCTCTGACTACTTCTTCTAAGGGCACATCGGCACACAGAATGATTTAGGTTAGAAGGGATCTCTGGAGGCCAACTAGTCCAGCCCGCACTAACAACAGCCCTCAAAGTGGGGCCAACCCCACAGCTAGAGGCTGTTGCTGGCATGTGGTACGCAGTCATGTTTCTCATGCAAAAGTAACAGCTCAGTTAACTCTGTTGCCTATACTGATGCTTGTTTAGTCAGAAGTCTGGCTGAAGGACCAGAAATGGTGAACATGACTTCCACAGCAGCTGTTGTAGGTAGGTAGAAATGTTTCAGAGACAGGTATGAAAGCTGTAAAATATAGGAGCTGCATCATCTTCATTTCTACTAATGCCTGTCTTTTAGTATCTGTTCTCCACTATTACCACTCAAACTACCAATAAGGTTGAAGACTGTATTAAATTTTAATATTTAGAGGTAATTAACAAGAAAAAACAGATGGATGGCTAATTTTTGTGCTTCCTTGCTAAATAAAGACTCACCATTCACTGCCAGCTGACTACTCCTTTTCTAATTAAGTCATTAGCTAAACACAGAGCTATGTTTTCTAACAAATGCCACTAGGCTGATGAAGATGTCCTGTATATTTTCCCCATGCTCAGACTCAAAGTCAGGAACAATTTACAAGATTGTTTACTTAAAACAATTTAACTTGGTAGAAATTACCTGTTGCCTCATGGAAATAAAAACTGTTGCTAGTCTGGCACCACTGTTTGGCAACTTCTGGGGTTTATTTTCTGTCTTAAGTATTTGCTAATTTTACAAAGGGTTTGGAGTCATTTCCTAAACTTTGACTTCTTGTTCATGGCAACTCCCCATTCATACCTATCCTGGATCAGGCCCAGCCACACCATGCTCTGCAATGTAAGCTCTTCTCAGCAAGGTCTTAATGATGCATCCGAGACCTTCAGCCTACCTCCACTTTCCATAGCCTCTCTAAAACATCTTTCCTCCTCAAAGTCTTATTTTCCCTAATGCTCCCCTTGCATAGTTGTATCCCTACCTTCCTTCCTATGTCTCTCGAAAGGTTTTTCCTTCCCTCTCCTCCCCCCTCTGCAGCAGGGTTCATACACACCTGCCTATTCAGGCTCTCTCGTCACTTCTACGTATTTTCTCTGCATGCTATTTCCTCCTATCTTTACACCCCCAACTCACCATCCTGCCTTTGGATTTCTGACTCTGTCTAATCCCTAAATTCATCATGGTCCTACTGGAGTGAGCCCCCGCTTTCTACCCCCATCTCAGCGCTGTTATGAGGATTCCCATGACTGTGGGTGTTCAAGTCTGTCAGGTTTACTCTGTCTTACATATGTCTGGACCATATCCAGAAGATTTTCACTCTGTAAGCAGCCAGTGCTTTGGAGTGAGTTCATACATCCCTAGCCCTGAAGACTGCATCAACCAGTTGGCCTTCCCAAAAGATATACTCTTCAAATGTTATTTGACCTGCTATTTTTATCTTGTCACCCTCCTTCTGTACACTATCTTTGTTATTCTCTTCCTAACACATTAAAATTGACCCTCATATTATCATTTTAGGGACCTGTATCTTCACTTTTAGGGACCTGTACCTGCCTGGGTAACTCAGGTTGTACTCAGCGTCTGCTTTTCTGCTTATGCCAAGCTTAGCTCTCTTCTCTGCAAGCTTTGTCTTCACCACCTCCATACAGTGCAACCTCTCTCTTGTTCCTTGGAACTGATGGTTTCTTCCTTCTCAAACCCACTTCTGACATGACTCCTGAAAGGAAAACAGTCAACGTGGGCAGTGGAAGAATTGCTGTGCCTGTATCATTTGTACTTTTTCTCCATCTTTCCCACATAGATCACATCATCTTCTGAGGTGAGATATCTCTCTCTTGTGCATAGCACATCCTAGACACAACAAAAACATGTTAAGAGCTACCTACGTCCTGAGGGACTTAGATCTGGCTCATCCACACTGCTTTAAACCTTGGGGGTTCCCCACCACAATGATGTACCGAGCTGTTCACAGCACATGAGAGAGATGATGGGATTGAACTTCCCAAATGGGAAAGTTTCACCCTCTTTTACCAAGTTTATGTAAAAGGCTGCCACTATTCAGACTTCACTGCCATGTACCTGAGCTCTCCAGTTTTCCATAGTTGCCACTTCTTATTTTTCTATACTGCCAGCAGACTCCATCCTTTGCATGTACCAGGAGGGAATTAAAAAAAAAAAAAAAAAGTTGCTTTACTTGGGGCAAGATGTTAAAAGAATAAGAGAATCTCTTTTCTAAGGTCTCTATTTCCACTCCTCTGTTTTCAACCCCAGTTATCAAAAAGTAAACAGCATTGCAGTGTTGAGGGGAAATGCAGGCTTCCAGCACAAGTGCAGAGATTGTTCTTGTGCCTGTGTATTGTTTAATCATTACAAATATCAGTAGCAGACAGGCGGCTTTACGTTCATCTTTTACACACCCAGATGATTTGTATGAAGAATTATCTTAAATTGCTTTATCGTTCAAGTGGACACAGTAAATATTGTGATATCTTGTATTGGTCTAGCCAATATATTGCAAGTTGTATTTCATAAGGGTCCCATACAACACATACTCCCTTTGTAATTGCTATCTGTTTTTCTTTTAAGGCCAAAAAGAATAAAATTTTAAATATTATCTGAGTTTGCAAAAATTACAGGTTCATCAGCTGTACAATTATTCTTTAACATTCTCTATTTTATGCTATGCATGCAATATTGCCAATATTGCTCCTTTCCCCCACCCCATCCCCGGCCACTGCCAGGGGATTTTTACTTTTTCATTAATCCAATGTAGGTGATCACATGTAAATGGTATTATATGATGAAATTACTCCTTCCCACTCAGTCTAAATTATCCATTTGCTACATTTAAATTAATGTAAACGGGAAATGATCCCCTGCTAGTTCTATCAGCCCAGAGAACAGTTTATAAATTTCTCATGGTTTAATGTGTCCCCACCCAAGTATGCAATAACTCCACTGCGGATCACTGTTTGGTAAGTGTGATTGGGAAGAATTCTGCTAATTTCTATAAGCACTGAATCAGCCCTTAAGAGTACACTTTTAGTGTTGCTACTGTAAGTAGAAAATATAACCAAGAGCAAGCTGTGGTAAAAAACATATACTAGCAAATGATATGAACCTCTGCTCAAAGACCTAAGGAAGACTGATTTGTTTCAACTTTTTTCCTTCTTCATCACTTTTCTTTCCTCCTTATCTCACTATTTCCTGGTCTGTGGCTCCTGTTCATTAATTTTTCCCTCCATTTCTTATCTCTCTCTTTTTCCTTTCCCTTGCAGCCTTCCTCAGCACCACAGTGGTATCTAGTAACCCGTAGCAAGAAGCAAGGCTACTTTGTGCTGTATAGATACACACCACCTAAGCATCACTCTGCTCTTGATTTCAGGAAATCAGGTTGCAGGCTCTGTTCCATGGCACTGCTCTGCACAGCCTCTGCTATTGTTTTACTGCAGTTTTACTACAAATTAGATTTCTAACGTGCGTCAAGATTCTTCCAAATGAAAGACGCTGTGTAATACACCATGATGTCTTCCCATGTGTCACGATTTTTTAAGATGTCTTTTTAATAATTCTCTCTCTTCTCCTCTCCCATGGGGCTTCTATCAGAAGAAAGTAAAGCCATAGCTAGTATGGTCCCAGATGCAATAAGCAGTGCTGGAAATGCCTCCCTGCACCTCCCTGCCCACCCCCATATTTCACCCTCTTCCATTTGTTTGCACTGCATTCTTAAAACACATTAGCATATAGATCAGCTCTCTGAAGTTTTCATGGATTAATTTCCTGCATGACAAATTCTCACCCTCATTCCCTCATTCCTATCTGGTGCAAGATCCCATGTCTTTGGGGTACTCAAATTTTCTAAAGCACTCTGTCTCCCATACTCATTTCTTATGCCACATGACTGCAAATGGACACATTTCTAGGAGGAGAGGCATAAAGCACTGTCTCCTTGCAACTACGCTTTGTAAAAGACGCACATTTTGTCAGTTAAGAAACAAAATGTAAGTGCTGGGAAGAGGGAGGACAGAATTCCTATTCCTTTGTAAACTGTTGTTTTGCACCTAATTTGAAATTATTCAGCTTCTGGTTATTAATTTTAAAGGACACACTAAGAAGCAAAACACAAAATGACATGTGCATGCCTGAGATACCTGCAACAAGCAGAGTGACCTGCCAGTGAATTTTTCGGTTAAAAACTGTTTCTCTCCAAAGCTTTCTACAACGACCTCTTCAGGGGAATAGAAAGTTCCACACAAATTATTTCCACTTCTGTGATACCACTAGAAATATCTCAGTCCTTTATAGGAGGAACAGCCTGTCAAGCTGCTAGAGTGCTGGGATAAGCCTCAACAAGGTTATTTCTCCAATAAATAAAAATTCAGGCTAACCCCTCCAGCTTGAGAATTTTTGAACTGGATAATTTGACTACTAAAATAAAGTCTCTCAGCTAGAGTTTTTCTTTTATTCATACATATTCCAGTGCAATTACTCATTCTTTTATTGCTAAGTCTGCATATGAGAAATAAAAATAATCACTTTTGAATTCAGAGTAACAAGAAAATACTCTATCTCTTATATTTGCAGTTTCAGAAGAACACTTTTGTATTATGACTGGACGGTCATTCTGAAGCATGCAGAAAGAAAAAAATTAATCCAATTAGGTCACAGAAGTTAATGTACAGTTGCAAAATTAAGCATGGTTGTCTTGGTCCAATGCCTGCATATACATACAAGTCACAGATCATAATCCTTTAATTTTTCACTAGAGCAGTTTCAGTCCTTGCTCAAGAGCAGGTTATCTGTGGTTTTAATTAAGATCAGTAGGAGGCTGTACCCCTTCCTACCATGCATGCAGAGCTCATGGGCAGGGAGGGGATTGAGACCCAGAGCTTTGTGGCCGGCAGAGGCTGCACCTTGTCTTCCTCTGCACACTGGGGACACGGTGTCACTGCTGTCGCCTGCCTTCCTCAGAACCTGATCTGCCCCAGCCAGACTGCTGCTACCACCTTCACCCGGGGGACTCAGGGCACCTCTGACCAAAATAAACGTGGGGGATGTGAAGGACAGGACAGGACACCAGGTCTCCCCTGGGCTGCGCACTAAGCAAGTGGCCGGAGTTGTGTCCCCCGACCCCATTACACCAGCAGGCTGGTGACAGAGCAGGACAGGCATCTGGACAGGTGACAGAACAAGCCACCTGCATTAGTATCATGCCCCAGGCACCTCTCAGCCAGGCACAGCCCCCAAATCAGCTGCTGTCCCTTTCCCTGCAGCACAGCCCAGCACACCAAACCTGCTCCACACCAGTGGCTCCACTCAGATCTGTAGCAGAAACCCCTGGGAGAGCAGACCTGCCTGTACTGAGCACATGCTACTACATCCCTGCTACTTTAATCCAGCCTGTATAGCAAGTTACAGCAAGGCAGACAACAGCAAGGGCTAAGCATTGTCCCTCATGGGGCTGTACTCATGTGTCAGCCCATGCAAAAGCTCAGGCCACAGCATCTTGACCAGATGTACCCCAGTTAATGTAGAAAGGACACATTAGCTCGTGTTACAGGGATGTTTTTGCTTTGCTCAGTTGACCTGCTTTTTTTTGCCACCAAACTCTTCTTCGTACTGCAGGGAGGCACATCCTCCATGGGCAGTAACAGACCAACTCAGGTGGGAAACAGCCACACCGGGGATCGTTTCTAAGCCTCCCCATTCCCTAAAGCAGACTAACAAGTCCTGGTTTCTGCAGAGCAAAACACTACCAGACAGGAGATTCAAACCCACAGTAAAAGAGAGAATTGCCATTCTCCTCCTCCACCAGTCCTGGCTGGAAATAAACTATTTCCCTAGTACAGACACCACAGTGACTGCTCAGGCTAACAGACATACTGACATATATGCTACTGAGATCAAACCTAGCCCATGCACAGAAAGCCAAGGCACACAGTGGCTGTGCCAGCCAGTACTCATCACCAAGACATTTAAAAGGTTGTGTTGACAAAACCAAAGGAGGGGCTGATAACATCCACCACGCAGTGACACCATTAACCCCCAAGCACTGCAGCTGGGCTTCCCAACACCTCACACAGCAGCCACCAATGTTCACAAAAGCAACCATTGCCAAGGCCTTACCAGTCTTTAAAGGGCCTATTGTGGTGGCAGCAACTTCTCAGCTCAGCACCCAGCTTGAACAGCTGAGGAAATGCAATGGAAGAGACCAAATACCCTTTCCCTCCCCAGGCTGGGGAACTGCAAGCTGGTGCCACTGCAACCCCAAAGCGTCCACAGACCTGTGGCCTTGCTGCTCTCCACCCTCCAGGTGGGCACAAGTATGGAAAAAGGGAGTTTTGGTCACAGCTGACAGCTCAGATCACCTTAAATGTGCCATATGGCAACCACCAAGAGCAGCTGTGGCACTCAGCAGCAATCAGGCATGTAAAAGTACATGGAATAGCTCATGGGACACAGAGAGCACTGAGCAGCTCGTGCTGGCTATCCTGGCTAATTGACATCCTCTTGCCTCCTTCCACATCCCTGTTTGCTCCTTTTCCTCTCCCTCTTTGGAAAATCAGTCATTCTTGATGGATCCTGATGGAGCCAGCACAGTCACCCCAAGTCAATGGTGATGACTAACAGCACACAAAGGCTGGAGGTCCTCTGTGCTAACTGCGCTGCCTTTGAAGATTACAGTTATTTCTATATTGAAGAAACAGCTGTAGGGTATCTTCTAAAGGAAAATTGCTTTTAGAGGACAAAATTTTGAGATGTTCAGGAGCATGGTGATCTGCTTGTCTTGTTAATTTTTTATATATTGTAGACCCATAAAATTTTGGGAACTGGATCCAAAGTCACAGAAGACAATGGTAGACCTGGTACTGTCTTCAACTACCTTTGAATCAGTCTCTTTATGCACAAAATTTAGAGCTACTTTTGAAGGTTGCTTGAAAACTTGACTTATAATCTGCCTTTCCAAGTTACAATAACCAACAAAGTCTGAATGCTGATTATTTTAGATGAGATGTCTTGATTCCATCTTTCCATTTCCTCCCTCTTCCACACATTCCCCCCCCC
>VZTV01110154.1:0-13137 GCA_013400875.1 Anhinga rufa
GGCCACTAGGTTGGTCAGGCAATATAACCAGTTCTGTCTGAGAAGTACCATTTCAGGTGGCTGATAGTCATACAGTCATACACTCATCAGAATCTGTATTCCCATCAGCTGACTTTGTAAGAATTTAATAATGCATTAAGCAAGCTAAGAAAACATTAGCAGGGTATTTCAAGGAGATAAAGTTATTCTATTGCATTGGAATCTGGCAATGAATCATCACTTCCTTCATATTATGTGTTGTTGGGTGCATATCTAGTTGACAGTTATCTGAATCTGGAAAGAAAATGCTTCAGGCCATTCTAACATAAGTCTTACAACATGAAAAATAGGTCAGCTGTAAATTTTGAATTATGGTTTTGGTTTGGCAAAAGACACTATGTCTATCTGAATATTGATTTTAGAATTTGATCAACAAGAAAACCAGTGTTGTATTTTTCCACACCCAGTGCTGAATTTTCATGTCAGACAGTAGACTCTTAGGATAAAGCATTCCTAGCAAAAGCTAGTCAGTGTCACATCTGCACCAAGATAACTCATTAGCACTGAAGCCCAGAACAACCAGCAATCTTGCTGCCCTCAGGATACCATGTAGAAAACACACATTGACATAGTTTTCCTGACATCGTTTTCCTGCATATCATTAAATAAATATAAACAAAAATCACTTTCTGTCTGCTCAAGGGTAGGAGAAAAAAAAAAAGAAAAATACAACTGTTAATAGATTTTAAACATCCTACTGGTAGGCAAGATATCAAAGGCACTCTAAATTCTCAAAGGGAATAAATGGGGAGGGGGTAAAATCAGAGCTTATATGCTCCCTCACACTGGCCATCCACTCTGCACTACATTGGGAAAGGTTTCTTCAATGCATCCTTCTGTCCAATCTGTTATAACTACACCAATGATATATTTTTATTACTTTATTTTTCTTGGAGCCTTTTGATAGGAGAGTTTTCTAGAAGCTGTTGTCCTGGAAAACTCAGTCAGAAGGTACTTCAGGCTTCCAATGTTCTGTTTTTCCAGAGGTAGGCTTGAGTAATACTGCTTATCCCATAGGAGGTGAGCAGCCACCGTTGAAGAAAATTCAGAAAAAATAGGTTTTCTTAAGTATATAATAGAAGCAGTTTTGAAGCAGAGAATATTTGGGATTGTATTTGGGTTGAAAAATATTCTAATAATGACCTACAAAATGCAAAAGTACCAAGTAATGTGAAAGTACTTTAGAAAGTACCAAGTAATGATTTAAAAAATGCCATATTAATGCTGCAAGACTTTCCTTTGCCTCATACCACACAGCTTCACTTTGCTATGCATGTCAGAAAAAGGACATTGTTATTGTCAGGAGGTAATATCCCTACAAAATTGTGGCCATCATTGTCCCTGACAGATAAGATTATCTATTGACACCAGGAGCTGTATAGAAGTCAGGGAAACACTGGCGTTCCTTTATAGAGGTTACAAGAAAGTACCAGGTACTGTAAATATAGCAATTATTATGATAATTTAATATTGATTATGTTATTTGTGTACAGTACTTAATAATTTTATAATTGTGCATATTATCTCTGTGAAATTTATTTTAAATACTGTTATACACTGTCATTCCTTTCTTCCACTATTTTGAGGTCTGAAGAAAATGCAGGGAAAAAAAAACACAAAAACAACGAAAAAATTCACATAGATCTAAAAATCAACCAATGGAATTACAGCAAGTCTCTTATTCAACTGTAAGAATATAATCAAAAGTAACCAAGATGGGAAAAACAGAGGGAAACAGTTCACTTAACCTTCTCTAAGGATTCATGGTGCATCAAGTTATCTCTGTTCACAAAGCCAGTATGGAGCCAAAGACAGTGTGACTGCTGAGAATAGCTTCAGCTTATGGCATATATCTGTTTGCACATCACTACATTTGGAGTCTTTCTGATTAGTGAAGTTTGTTTTCTAAACTTCTCAGTTATTTAGGGTAAGTGTGCAACATACCAATCTGTAAAAGCAGACAAGCTCATGCATAACAAAACCAAGTGATAAAAAATTAATAGGTTGCATTCCCCATTACAAATACCATAGTATCTACTGCATGGTATGAGCAGGCAAAATTTCAGCTCACTGACAGAGAGCCACAGACTTACATATCAAATCCAAAGAGATTTTCTATCTGACAAACTAAAAATGGTTACATAAATCAAACCTAAATTTCCTATGAACTGCTGAATGTAAATGTTTTTACACACGAATGCCTACATATTATTATTCCATACAATAGTTTCAGTATTTCCTGTTTTTCCCATGGTTGTAGCGCTATATGTAACAGTGAATTAATGAAACTTCCGATCTTCAGAAGAATAGCTGAATGGAGCTACTGCCATGTCAGTTTAATTGCCCAGACTTGTAAATGTTGTACACCTTGTTATTCAAGCCACATGTAGCAAGATACCTGTGAATGATCAGCTGTGCCTGCAGGTATAATGTAACAGGGATTTAATTGCTTTCACCTTTGGCATCCTTCACCCTCAAGGGATGGCAACTGTTGCTTCATCTCAATTACATGACAGAGCAGCTACTTAGTGGTCTTTTACCTGACAAAGGATCACAACTGTAAGTGTTAATTAATCAAACTTTTGAATATTTTGGCCACTTTTGACTTGTTCTCCAACATCGCAAGACCCAAAAGTTCTTCTGGAAGAGTCTGCAAGCCTCAGGGTCCATAGTCACTTTGTGGTTTCTGAAAATTATGTCCAATCTGCTAGTAATTAGAAGGTGACTGTTGAACTCCCTAGGGAGGTCAGAGACAAGGAAAGCATATTGGCTTCTGCTCCATGTCTTTTATCCTTTTTTGTGTAATATACTAGGTCTTTGTAATTTCCTAAAAATCAATCCTTACAATACAGAGTATCCCTATGATCTGTGAACCAAATTGGCCATTAGGTGTCCTGAGCTCATCCTTGGTTCATCAGTCATTTCTCTTACATGTTACAGCAGACTGTCAGGATAGTCCCACCATTTAGCCAACATATCGTAACAATTATGGCATATATTCTCCTTATCACTAAGGACTGTAACCCTGTAGCACGGCATTGCCATTGCTAGTAATGGGCTGTAAGCACTGAACTGAGTTTGCAAGTCCTCAGCACTGAGGTTGTCAGTCCTGCTCTGTATGAACTTTTCTTGACCTGTTTGCAGCTTCAATTTACTTGGTCTATCTGTGACAGCAGTTTATCTAATTGACCATGTATCCATGGCTATTTTGTCCTGCTTTTGTTTATCTTTGTGTGATACAACTGCAGTTTTATATAGATAACAGCAACAAGCAGTTACTCTGAGGAGAGCAAGATATTTACAACTAACAGTAAGATAGAGTGTAGGGCAACACAGCCCTGGTACAACAGCAGAGGCTTTGACAGGTGGAGCACAGGATGCTGCCCAGAGGTGCACAGGCATTGGATGGTCAGAGATGGGAGGCAGGGTGACTGACTCTGGAGGCCCTATGGCTATGCACAGCTTACCCCTGGTACCTTACAGAAATGCAAACATGGACAAAATGGGGTTTTGGAGTGACAAAGTCAACACAGAAATAGCATGTAACATATGTAAAAGGCACCATATAGAGCAAATTCAGATGTAATATGGAACTGCAGGCCAGTGAAGAAGCAGAAAGGGGTTACCAAACCTATGAAAATTAACCCCAAAGTGGATCCTAGAGCAAGGAAGAAGCAACTATCAACATCAGCATTATACTCCTGCCAGTAAAAGATTCTAGACACTGAGGACTCCCGTAAGACCCACCCCCTCTCAGCATCAGCATGACCCGCCTGACCTCAGTACCCAGAGGAGCACTGGGAAACTGAGCATAGCTTCAGGAGAAAGCATAGAAACTAAGACATGTGTGTATAACAGTTTTACCTGCATTATTTTTTCTTTCTTTTTCTGCAACAATTACATCTGGATTAATAATTATTAAAATTAAGATTTTGGTTATACTAACAATAACTTCTTGGCTTTACTTGCATACAAGTATGCTTCCTCTTTGCCCATAAACAAGGTATATGCATTAGAGGATGAAATCTTGGCTCCATGGAAAAATATGTAGAAACTATTGCCACTGATTTAATTAGATTCAGAATTTCAATGTATGTCCTTGTGTAGAGAACGTTACATGTATTTTTTTAAAATTTGAAATGATTTGGAGAATTTCACTGCTTTTAACAACCTAATCATTCCTTGGTTTAAAAATAAGAATTTTGTTAAAAACATAGCTATCCAGAAACACTTTGACAATGTTGTCTATTTTTTTTCTATTGAAAGCATATTAGTTTCATTGAAATTTTTGACTTTGAAAACGTCTCTTGACAAAGACAGAATTTCTGATCAAAAAGAGAAAGGAGGGAAAAAAGAGGGGAGGGGGGAGAAGAAACTACTAGCTAATTTGCTATTCTCTTGTGGATCTCTCTGTCTTGGGAGTTATTCTTCAAAAGCAGAGACCGAGTCTATAGTGATCAAAACCCCTCAGCTAAGTCATGGAATATTCATGTTTAAATTTCTGTCCCCAGACTTTTTCCACTGTGGGACTGGAAAAAATGTTTGAAATGCCTAGATTTCATGGGATAAAAAAACCTCTTAACTTGAGATAAAAACTAAAAACTAGTCCTGTAATATACTACTTACAGCAAAAATACACTACTTATAGCACCTTTTATTTTGAGCTGTCACTACAGTGACATTTAGACTAATCTTTATGAAAAGTTCAGTTCCTATTCTTCTGTGAAATATTCTCCTACCTAATGATAAAAAGGTTCCAGCTACGTCAATTAGACCAGTTTTAAAAGCAAAGTAAAAGCATTGAGAACTGTGTTTTCCTCTTAATGCAACATTCATTCCCACCCAAAACCACAGTTAAAGGTAACTCCATGGATTATATCTAGGATGCTGAGTCTCAAGTTACTTTGTCTGAAGCAAATCAAAGAATGCTAAACTCTCTGTAAAAAACAAAACAAAACAACCCCCCCCCCAAAAAAAAATAAAACACACACACACAAAAAACCAAAATAACCTCAAACCCAACCCTCAGCTTTGTAAAGGCAATTTCTGTAAAGTTAGGGAACGTACATATCAAAACTTCATATGCATGTTTGTTCTTCCATCTTTCTTGCATATTTACTTGAAAAGAAGCTCTGGATTGCATAAAAAGAAGTTTAGAAATAAAGATACAGAGATGTAATTTAAAAAGAAAGAGACACTGATACTGCTCAGTATCTGCACAGGTCACCATGCATCAGAACATTTAGATCCACATCACACTCCTATGCCTCCAGAACTACCAATAGCAGCAAGTTGTCACGAGTGGTCTGTTACTGAGAGCTGTCTTTCCAAAACAGACGTGGCTGGCACTCAGTACTTTTTTTCCCTTGTAATGCAGAAATAAAGTTAAAAGTACTTGTCCTGGTTTCAGCTGGGATAGAGTTAATTTTCTTCGCAGTAGCTAGTATGGGGCTGTGTTTTGGATTTGTGCTGAAACAGTGGTGATAATGCGGAGTTGTTTTGGTTGTTGCTCAGTAGCGCTTACGCTAGTCAAGGACTTTTTCAGCTCCCCATGCTGTGCCGGGTACACAGGAACCTGGGAGGGGACACAGCCGGGACAGCTGACCCAAACTGACCAAAGGGATATCCCACACCATATGATGTCATGCTCAGTATATAAAGCTGGGGGAAGAAGAAGGAANTCCCACCAGGGGGGAGTGAGCGAGCGGCTGCGTGGTGCTTGGTTGTTGATCCGGGCTAAACCACGACAGTACTTTACCACCCAAATGATTTGCCGTTTACACTCCCTGTTGCACTCTAGAAAAAATGCTTCAAAACATAAAAATTCTTTTATTAGCTCATGGAAAACAAACAAACAAACAAACAACACAAAAAAAAAAACCCAAACACAAAACCAACCCCCAAAAACCCCAACAGGCAGCAAGAACAGCTATGCAATTACAATCTGTAGCCCCAGGGCTACAGATAAGCAGTCCGTTAGTAAGGACAAAAGGCTGCCTAGACCACACACTTCAGTTCTTCCTTGGGGTATACAACAGGATTTTCTATTTTGCCTAATTACAAATATTGAAGACTATACTGTTCCAGAAGAGGTAGCTGAATGAAAGTAGCTTCAAACAAACCTCTACCATATCTCTTAATGGTGGAAGCAGGGGACTGACTTTTTTCCCTCTCAGTAGATTTATTTAGCAGAGTCATGCAAAGGCCTAAAACCTTATAAAAGAGCTGTAGAAGGTACTTTTCAGCTGTGTGTTTATTAAGAAACCCAGACAGGGCTGAGCTGCGTGTACAGAGTGCCACACTCTGCTTCTCTTTGCTTTCTGTCGTTTTGAAAACTTAGGCTACTGAATTAAACATTGGGTACTCATGGATATGAGCAGCAGCAGTGCAATTCTACTTACTGTGCCCTTTTACACATTACTCCAGCAAACTAAAAAAAAAAAATCCAGCTAATTAGAGAGTTCATTTTATGAGAGCTATGGAGCATTGTTGTGGATGTTTTATTTCAAAGGTCATTTATAGTGCAGATTTTTATTGCAACTTAGAAGAAAGAATAAAGGAAAAAGAAAGTTCCTTTTGTCACTCTCATGGTGTCACATAAGTTTGCTTGAGAAAATATTTAAGTGCCACGTAAAACAGACACAGGAAAACATCTCACAGCACTAGGCAAAATAATAAATAATTCCTTTCTGTTCTTTTATTTTATTTCCACTTCCAGAAATTTGCTGTTTAAGAGTTTTGCAGAAAATGCTTTCTTCTGTGTTGTAAGTAATTGCAATTCTGGAGAAGAAACAAGACGATTGGGAAGAAAAAAAAATTATACTTGTTTACTTTAGAGTCCAAAGAAATTGCTCCATTATTTCAATTTGTCACTTTATATTTTTACAGGAGTGTTTTTTACTGAAGTTACAGCTATATAACTTGTAGAAATTAGAGTGATGGGATATCTCTCTATGATTAATGCTTTTAGCATTTCTTCTTACTGTCAAAGTGATGTAAAAAACACAGCCTATTGACATTTATGGTAACATCCTCTTTAGCATGCCATATAGTACATTTGATATTATTGATGTCTACTGTCTTTCCATTTTTACGAGGGATGACCAATGTTTGTTATAATCCAGAATTTAGATTAGATCTGGCTCTTCCAAAAATCAACAAGACTAAGAAATTCCTGACTGATATCTAGATAAAGAGAGAAAAATAAATATCCTTCCCTTTTGTGATTTCTGAGTTAGGAGAAAAATAATTGGGTAATTCTGAGGACTAGTAAATGGTGCAGTCGAAGTGATATTCTTATTGCATTCTTTCAGAATCTGTGTTTTCTCTACAGAACTATTTACAGCCATGATTTCCAGATAGGCTGGATCTTTACAATTCAGTTGAAGTCAAGAGCAGATGGGGATTTTGGAAAAGCAGGCTCAAGCCAAATAAGCAGCATGCAGAAGTATATATCAATGTAATAAGGGCAGTAGTAAGTTGGTAAGGAATAAAAATAACTCTTTAATCTCAGAACTTCAGGCAGTATACTCCCATCTCAAAACCTTCTTTTGGCAATACATTCCTATATACTAGCTAGCACTACTGTTAACAAGAGTAATTTTCTACGTTACCACATCCAGCCTCAACTGCTTTCCTCCAAACTTCTAAGCAAAGGTGATGGAAAGATCTACTTATGTAATTTTTTGGTTTTTCAGGCTGTCTTCTCACCGAATAACCTCTACTTTATTTATAGCTATTGATTTGTTCTCTAACCAGGAATCTTTGTAAATAATATTGTCTTGAAAGACAGCTCCTGGAGAAAGACCCTGCAAAGGGAATCAGTTGTTATTTACAAATACCAAGGAAAATTGTGATGATCTGATCTGTTTGTCTTCTATTTGAAATGCACAGACTAATTAGAGAAAACTTTTTTCTAGAGGCAATTTACCTTGAAAAGTAAATAAATCCCTTCTTTAAATTTTATATACCACAGATACCTTCCGTAGGGAGAATGCATATTCCATAATACTCATGGGAAAAGACATGTTTATAAAGCTGAACAATAAAAATTATAGCAATCACAAGACAGACACTTAAATTTATATTTTATTGGCATTATAATTGCCATTGAAGTTCTGCAAGCTGGGCTTTTTTTGCCTTCTCTCCTGCTACAACAGGATCTCATATACTGAAATCTATTTTTGCAATGTTTAAAATGTTCAAATACAGCTGATATTGTAAATCTTCCTGGTGCAATGAAATAAGCTTCTAAGTGGGTGCTAGAATAAAAGGATCATAATTCCTATTAATTTATGTCTTGCAGTCAATTGGTTTTATGAACTGTCCAAGTTATGATCAGAGCTTATCCTGAATGAAGAGCATTTCTGAGAGCACTTGGTGTGGGTGAATTCTCTAGTAACCAAAAAAGGGTGCTCCCATGTCATGTGGGGGGAGAAAACAACCATTTACAACGCTTTTCTGGTACACTTTTTCTCTTTAAAAAGAGTTCATGGATATTCAATATATGTGTGTGTGAGACTGAGCTGCATAGTGTTTGTCTCAAAGAATTGCTTACCGGGTCGGGCAGCCCCTCTGGCTGCTGAACACCGGCACGGCCAGGCCATTGTCACGGGAACGCGCAGAGGCGGAGGAAGCGGCCCACGCCCGTGGGGGACGTGCCGAGGCACGGGCAGGGCAACCGCCCCGCCTGCTGCGAGCATGCGCACGGTCACGGGCCACCGCGTGCACCCCGCGTGCACCCCGCGTGACCAGCGCGGCGGGACAGGGACGTGCTGTCGCCTAAGGAACGACATCCCTGAATAATCCCGGAAGGCCCTAAAAAAGGGCTGTGCCACCAAACGGTGTCGGGGACTCCCACCACTGTGGTACGGGCTGCCGACCGCCGGCACACTGCCGGACCCATGGGGGTGACTGTGCTTGGACTCTGTCCCGACTGCTTGCTTGATTTCTGCCCTTTGTTCTATTCTATCCTATCGCTATTATTGTTCTCTTTTGTAATAAATGTTGTTTAGGGTTTATGGCATTGACCTCGTTTGTGTCTTAACCTCACTCTTGGGATCATGTTGAACCTCCNTCCATGTACCTTTGGAAATGCGGAATGTTCAGCACACTTCTCTTGGCATGGCAGAATCTAGTTTTTAGGTTTATGTTTCTCATTTTCATTCTCTTAAGTTCATCTCATCAATAACACTTGTTCACAGCTTATTTGTTAGGAAATTGCATCTTCTCAAGCTGTCTTATACAATGAGAATCAGGCCGGAAGGGTCCTCAGGAGGTCCCTGGTCCAACCTCGTGCCCAAATCTATGTCAGCTCTAGAGTCAGACCATGCTGCTGAGGGCATTGTCTGGCCAGGTCTTGAAAACGTCCAAGTATTTAGTATATCTGCACAGGCTCCAGATAGAAAATGTGGGTTTCAGTACATCACAAAATGCANTCGCTATTATTGTTCTCTTTTGTAATAAATGTTGTTTAGGGTTTATGGCATTGACCTCGTTTGTGTCTTAACCTCACTCTTGGGATCATGTTGAACCTCCTCCCGAAGCTGGATCAGGACAACGTGATACTTCTTTTTCCTTTAAGTTCACAGACATAAGGGAAGTGAC
Organism: Anhinga rufa; assembly: GCA_013400875.1. Classification (NCBI taxonomy): domain Eukaryota; kingdom Metazoa; phylum Chordata; class Aves; order Suliformes; family Anhingidae; genus Anhinga; species Anhinga rufa. The sequence continues at coordinate 9,646 of VZTV01110154.1, forward strand.
TGGCAGACATAGTGTTACATGACTTAGTAAACCTAATGAAGTCCTTTCAAGGGCTAAGTAGGATCTGAAGAGGGTATTACAGGGCCATATTTTGGACTTTCACAAGTAAATTCCAATGTATCCAAATTCAAGCCAAGTCCTTTTACTGCAGGTTTAAAGAAAAGAAAAAAAAAATACAAGTAGCTTGTCCTCCTTCCCCCCNCTTATTTGTTAGGAAATTGCATCTTCTCAAGCTGTCTTATACAATAAGAATCAGGCCGGAAGGGTCCTCAGGAGGTCCCTGGTCCAACCTCGTGCCCAAAGCTATGTCAGCTCTAGAGTCAGACCATGCTGCTGAGGGCATTGTCTGGCCAGGTCTTGAAAACGTCCAAGTATTTAGTATATCTGCACAGGCTCCAGATAGAAAATGTGGGTTTCAGTACATCACAAAATGCAGGTTTGGATACCAGGTACAACCCAAATGTCAGCAACTACTGGTTCAGAAAGGCTCAAAGAGTGAAAAAGTGTATCCTGTTATCCAGAATGGACATTTACATAAGTGTAAGATGTAACAGAACTATGTGAATCGTTGGCAAATTTAAGTTCTGGATAAATTAAGCTATAATACTAACTGATAAATTAACTTTAGAGGAAGTATACAAAAAGCACTGTATTCTCTACAAAACTGAGGTGTCTAGGCATGGATATGTTTTCCAATGGGTTGAAAAACTATTTATGCAGGGCAGATAGTAAAAGAGACTGGCAGATGAGTATCTTTACATTTACCTTAGTTGGACAGGCATTTTTATTCAAAATACTGTATTTTTGCTTCCAAAGATTCCAGCTCTGGTTTTGTACCACGTTTAGGATATGAAAAGCAATGGATATGACAGCAATATGGTTGTGATGCTGTCTGGATTAAAATTGTTTTCACACCATCATCATCATCATGATGAGACAATGTGTAATAACTTCTGAAACAATTTCAAAGCATGGTACATTATCTGAGAAGGAAAGCAAGGCAGCTTTCACTGTGCTGTATGCTGCCATAGCAAGACTGCATGGGCAGTAAAATGACTGGTACTGGACAGCCTTAACACAACTTTCCCTTCCTTTCCTCTAATGAGTTCTACTTCTAAAGCATAATCTAATTGTGATTTTCTTTCTTTTAATTTTAGCCCCTTATTTATATATGCAGTCACCTAAACGGTTCACTCTGTGATTCTTGTTGGTAATTGTATTTACAGTTCTTCAGAAGCCTTTTGGTGTTATGCAATTTTTAGACATGTTTTCCCCTGTGTGTAACATACAAAAGTAACATACAAACACCAGAGTTTTGTTTCAACTAAAAGTGAACACAAGGAACAACTGATTTCTGTACAAATTTGTAAGAATGTTGAAATATAACAGCTGAGAATTAACTATAGGCAAGACAAGACTGTACACAGGGTCATGTTGTTTTATTGCAGACTTGATTCTGGTCACAAAGGCCATTCTGAGGGAAACTAGTGGAGCTACGAAATGAGTGAAGTAGGTTTATAGTCAATAATTAAGAAGAATGTTTTCCCCTCTCTTTCCATATCCACACCACATGAAGTGAATTTTGGATTGATGACAACCAAACTGAGGAAACCAGGACCTCTTCCCACTAGCTGTGTTGGAGCTTCTATTTCATATCAACATATTCATATGTCCACTGGCAAAAAAGCACCTTTCAAATCCCAGTACCCACATCTGTGTTTGTGTACACTATCAGATAAATAGGAGTATATTTACAATTTTGGTTGGGTCTTGAAAAAGGTACATTCTTACATGCTTCAACTAGTATATTCTTCTAACCTACTCAGTATATTTGATTTGATGGACTTGAGAGCTAGTCCTTGTTTTCTAAGCTATTTCTTATTTTCATCCATAAGCAGCAAAAAAAAAAAAAAAATTAAAAAAAAAAATTGGGGGTCCATCAAGTGGAAATAGGATAAATGAGCTAGTAAATACCAGTTTTGTACTCACTTATTTTTAAGAGCAAGCTAAGCAAGTTTTTCAGCCTAGACACACACATGCTCATAGCAGTCTTAAGCATTGCCAATTTAGCTTCCAGTTACCTCATTTCTTGCAAAGAATTTGAACAGCCAGCAGGAAACACCCTAATAACCCCAAGTCCCAACAGAAGAAAAAAGCCAACTAAACAAACAACTGACCAATGGAGAATTAAACTGGCAAACTGGAAGTACCAAGAGGACGAACTAATCATTAAGCCTTCTGTTCTCCCAGATGTATCTAAAACTAGAATTCAGATCCCAAACTGCTTTCTGCCCTTCAACACATACTGCTATTTTTTTTCCTTTCAGTTTAAGCAGAATGCCTGCCTTACACTTTTCTTTTAAACATATGACTACACCAGAGGAATTTGTAGTGTCATCCGTTTCCATCATAACATATTGATTAACTACACAGAACTCAGAGCTAGCTACACAGAGATGTTTGTCTTCCATTTTCCAGAATTTGTTTTTTTCCAGCGTGTTACAGGGAAGAGACAACTTGCAGATGTCAGAAAACTCCCAAACACTCTGAAAGGAAGAAGAAATATTTTTCATTAGTAACTTGATTTGTGAGTGGGCTCCACACTGCTTTTTGTGCATAAGACACAAAGAGAAGGAACAAACCACACATTTACCATGGTGCTTTGTATAAGATGGGCACAAAACAGGATGAAAGTTAGTTTCATACATTATAGTACATGCTGCTCAACTCACCAGCTTTTTTCAGTGGGCATGTAGGAAATAGCAGACCTGGATCCTCAATTATTTAATATTTGCATCCTGGGTTATATTTCATTAAAAAAATAAGCAAGCAGAAGCAAGTTTAATGATGATTTCTGATGTTTTCTAACAGGTGGATGGTGCACATGTTAAAATACTAAAATATAGTTGGAAGAATATACAGAACAAAACATTGCACTGTCAGTAATAATGTTTCTAGTCTAAGTTCATTCCTACATAGGCTATATTAGATAATCTGCTCTGTAGACTAAAAAAAAAGTTAAAATGAGAAAAAATTAAAACAGAGCAAGAGAGAGTCATTGGCAGTTGTTACACGGAGAAACCAACCAGTATGCTTGAGAATTCTATGATCTTTTTAGTTTTTAAAGAAAATTAAAACAAAGTAAACCAATATATGTCTATGCATTAATATCTTGTATACGCAGGGAATTACATTAATTCAAAATTCAAGACTGGTGATATGTCACATTAACACATCTATTTCAGAAATAAATGGAGAAATGCCTTACTACCAATGGCAAAATACTGGTTAATCTAGGACACCTGTATTAGTTATGTTTAACCCCATTAATACTAACATTTATTTCTCATGTTAAAAAAAATCCTCAGACATTCTAGTGTGCTTAATTATTTTAAAATACAGATTTTTTTTTCCCATTTCAATTATTTAAAAGTATTAAATTTTGGTGTTATCTGTTTTATATATAGGAAAAAGGAAAGGAAAAGAAAGGAA
>VZTV01110169.1:8217-29596 GCA_013400875.1 Anhinga rufa
CCGTTGGGGCCGCGGGCGCCCGGTGCCGCCGTCGGGCGGCCCCGCTCCCGCGTCGCGGCCTGGTCGCCACTGACGGAGGCGGTGCGTGCCCCGAGCCCGGGACTCGGGCTTAGCCAGCTCCTTGCTCGGGGGATACCGAATGAAGAGTGGTTTCCACAGACAAGGCAGGGTTCGGCGGTGGTTGCTGGTTTAAACCCGAGGCCCAGCTTGGTGTGAAGAGTTGTACTTTCTTCCTCCCGTGGTGTTTCTGTGCGCCTCTGCGGCAGCGTCCCCCTGCCAAGGCCGCGCTGCGTGTACCCCGTGTACCCCGTGCACCCCGTGCACCCCGTAGCTGCGGTAGCAGGCGGGGCGCCTCGCACCTGAGAGGAGCGGGAGCAGGGCGGTGCGAGCGGCAGGCGGGTGGGCGCCCTGTGGCTGTCGCCGCGTGCGAGGGCAGCGTGCTGGCCGCCGCTCACCGCGCGAAGTGTTCGGCTTACGGTCAGCCGCGGGCAGAGGTTAAGTGTTCGCTGAAACGTTGTTTGGGTTTCAAAGGACCCCGAAGCTGTGAATCGGGAAGATAATTTGGGGAATACACACCCTCCATTTTCGTCAGGTAGAGGAACTAAGCTGGCTGAAGTTTTCAGAGCAAAATGGTTAACGACACTTGCAGCACATCAATTTCATTTACAGAAGGGAAAGGCAGTTCCCAACCCCTTGAATGTTTGCGGTACGTTAGAATGAATCTGAGGAAATTAAGCATTAAAAAAAAATAAATCATTCTTCCTATTAATTTCTTAAATATTTTTCTGTAAGTAGCATCTCTTGAGGTATTTTTAAATGACTCGCTATTTCCTAGGCATTTAGTGCAAATTTGTGTATTCCTCTGAAAATGTATATTTCTTCTTGCAAAGACAAATAAATAAATAGAAAACATTGACTTTCTTTCACTGTTGGTATTTTGACCTGCAAGTTCTATTTCTGTGTTTTGAGCAGCTTTTTCATCCTAAAGTATGTAAGCCTACATGCATGGCACTGGCAGGATGCAGGTGGAAAAGGTATCCGATGTATGTGCTCATGCCCTTTTCTTCCTTTTCCTGCCATAAAGGTTCCAGCTGTATCACTTATTTCTCTCTTGAAATCAGTCTTCAAATGCCCCTCCGTGCTTCTTTCATATCCAGTTGCCCAGCCTTTGCTACAAAGTATTTTCTTGTTTCATATTTTCATAATTCTGTTTCGTATTTCGCATCTTGATTCCCATTTTGGTAACTTTTCTGTTGTCGCAGTCAGCCAGTATCTCTAATTCCGCCCTTCTCCTCACTGCATCAGTTTGCTAAGTAACTCTTTTTTTTTTGTTTTGGCCAGAGCCATGCAGCTTTTCATATTTACAGCTTCAAGCAGTTTATCAACATTTTTCTGATGATATCTAAGCTGTCAGGGACACTTATTTTTTAGCACTGTTAGAGAAAAATAAGTGTTTTCTTACTTTCCAGTCTATGTGAAACTGAATGGACTGTCACCCAGAAGATTTTGTCCAGTATTTCAGGTTTTGTTCCCAATAGGCAGTCTTAGAGTGTGAGAATTTTTTAGCTGCTCCATTAAATTAAGACACATCTTTTTTTGGAGAGTCTAAAAATATGTACTTTTTCTATTGTAAGATTGTTAATTTTGTCCTATGTCATACATAATAGCTTATTAAAGTATCACTCTTATGAAACGAGTCATTAGTATTGGATTATCTAGAACAGTATCTGCCTCTTTCTTTAGTACATTGTTACTTCAGGCTTTATTAAATGAGACCACGATGGATAAATCAGATTAGAAAACTGTTTTCCCAGTGTCGAGTTGAGATGAGAATATTTAGTTACAAGCTATTTGAATGATATTAAGTTTTACTGAAACACCTCTGAAATGCAATCTAGGAGGTGTGCTCATGTTGTATTTGAAATCTCATGTCGGACCTAAAGGGCAGGAGATACGATTTCTCTCTCTCTCACAATGGAACTAATGTTTAGCATATGCCAGTGTTAATTCAACATTGGCTAGGAATCAGAACACAGGAGTATTTACTCCCTTCACTAAGGCTATTTTACATACAGCGTAGTAGCTTGAAGATGTCCTAATGGTGGCTTAGTGACTGATGTTACTAGGCTATGGGAGAAACTGTTACAATAGCCTGATTGTAAGACAGAACCTTGGTAACACAGAATATATAGCTTGTATTAATTTTTTTCATTAAGCTTGTAACTTCTGTTTAAACTGTTGCATGTCTTTTGGATTTATCTGCTCTGACGTTGTGATACAGAGTGCCCTTGTGAACAGGAGTAGGTCTCAGCAGTTAGCATCTGGGTGTTTCAGTGTATGTGCTACATACATTTCCATATGACATCTTATTGTCCTGAACGATATTCAGGCATACGAAGAGAGGAAGTGACCTTTATTTAAAAAAAATAAATAAAAAAATCTTATTTGGTGGAACAGCTTTTCATATACAGAACTACCTCTGTTTATGTTTGTATCAATTAATATTTTTTTTATATATATATATGTATATTACCAGAAATGCTGGAAATGTAAAAGGGGAAACCAGAAAATCTGTGACACAAAAAATCTAAAGTTAAAGCAAAAGAGTCTGATACTAATCTCCTGACTAACATATGCCAGCTCACTTTTTATCATTCTGAAATATTACTAAGGCCTTTTGGATGGGTGGATGGGTGAGTGGATGGGTGGATGGATGGATGGATGGATGAAAAATTGTTGGCTTGGGTCAATGCATGTCTTGCTAAGGTCAGCAACTGATCTGATAAACCTTCTTGTTTAAGCTGTCAGAAAGGATTGTACTTTAGCAGCTGTTGAGCTGTAGATAATGAATTTAAATCAAGGAAAGCTAGTGACAGCTTATTCTAAACTTTTGTGTAAATATATTTTTGTCTTGAAACAAAATTTTTACAGAAAAAGTAGCCCCGCTTTCTCATGAAACAGTAGAGCATGGTGGTATGAAATATTAAAAACAATTTAATTCAGCACTTGCTACATTTTCAATCATTTGCTCTCTAAGTTGAAAGTGCTTTCGGAGTTGATTAAAGGCTCTATTCTACTACAGTTTTTAGTCTCAGTAAGATCTTAATCCTGCTGAAAACCCACATGCATCTTAGTACTCTCTAGGCAAAGATCTAGGTGAAAATCTGGTTTTGCTGAAATCAGTGAAGATTGTTGATAGTTGGGAACTGAACACAGTGGGGATAAAAGTTCACCCTTGAGAACACTTTTGATACCTCGTATAGCCTTTCTTCTTGCTTGCCCTTGTTTCCCAGATGGATTGGAATTTGTACCCCAAACCCAATATGAAAAAAATATTTTAGCATTCTCAATCCCTTTGAAAGGACTGAAACATTAAAACATATTTATTTTCTTTTATCATGCTACATGCCGGTGGTCTCCAAACTTTTTTGATTGTGCAACTCTATCAGTAAAAACTTTCTGAGCACACAGCCCGCCCTGCCAAGGTGCGTATTTATTTATACCTTCTATAGTTGCACTACTGAATTTCTAATATTTTCTTCCTTGTGTGCACACCCCACTTTGGAGACCACTGCTATAAACTATAGAATTTCTATGGAGAGAACAAGCAGCCAGGCAGCTTCAAGTTTTGAACTACAGTCTGCTAAAGCCTACAGGGAGCTTTTTATTTGGGTCAGGCTTATGGTCAAAACCTAGAACTACAGACTGTGATTTATGGAAATGGTGGCTATGCTTCATTTTTCAATTTTCAACATTGCTTCTAGAGTGCTTTCCCCTTTGTCAAAGGATTTGTGATGTCGGAATGATGGGAATGCAATTGGTAGCAGACAGGTCGACATGTTATTTCTTTATTTGGAAATGGAAAGATGCTGTATAGTAAGAAATATCTATATTACAGTACAGATATTCTGTGTTTGAAGGTCCATGAAAATAAGATGCAAATCTCATTCATTTACAAGTAAGTAAACTTCTAGCCCCAAATGCAGAGAATGCTTAATTTTCTGATTTAAGTTTACATTGGTATCGTTGTCAAGAAAAATCAGCAGAGTAGCAAGCTGATTCTGCAGGACTCTACCCTGAGACAAAATGATTAATACTGCTGCTCTTAATATTTATAATTGTTGATAAAAATTGCTGAACATGGTGGTAAAACAACTATACTGTGTAACCCTATGATTTAGTAGTCCCCATTTTGATTGGCAATCCCTGTGTTGGACAGATTGCTATACGTTTCCTCAGATAATGATTTTCTCCTAATAGTAGGCAAGTGTTAGTAATGATAACATTAGTGCAGAAGCCCTCTGAGAGTAATGTGCACAAACAGCTGGAAAATACATTTTGATTACCTTAAAATCACTTTGCTTTATTTCTAGTGAGACCAGGCTTCTTTTTCACCCATAAATGCTTGCAACAGTCAGCACAGAACATCTGTACTGTGGAATATCAACAGGGTTTATTGGTGGATACGTTGCGTAGCTGGGGCCGGACCTCAGAAGCATACAAAGAAGGCAGACTTTGCATGTGTCTCTGCAGGATGCTCCATTGAGTCTCTCTTCATTACTGCTTTCTAATTAGGTAGCAATTCCCTTCAGGAGCTATGCAGTTGCTAGACATGACAGGCTGAAGAGCTCAAAAGAACTGCTGTCCTTATAGCTTTCCTTAATTGCACCATTAGAGGCTACTGAAAATCTGGACTTTCCCAGGTTTCAATGGCTATAGTGAATAGGAATTGATGTCTTTGTTGGTACTGAAAGAGATTCTGGCTAGTATAAGAATGGATAATGAATTAAAATGCATTTTAAATGAATTTGATGAAACATCAAGCCCAATCTTCTGAATTAAACTTGAGTCATCAGCATCTGCCAGCATAAAGAAAAATCTGGATTAGGGTTTGGGTTATTAGGGACAAAAGTGAGGAGCTAATGGTCAATGCCAAGAGAGGTAAGTGATTTAGGGATAGATGTGGCACAGACAGAGGTGGCCGATGTATAAAGGAAGGTCAAAGCAGTGTTGGAGTTCTTATTAGGGGGAGCAGTAACTAAGAGCAATATTTACTGCTGATGGATCCTTAAGGACCTGCAGAGACAGGCGGAAGCCTGGACTGGCTGGAAGAAATGATTTAAGTTTAGCTGTGTGCCTGATTGATTGCAATGAGTAGCAGGTTGCTGCACTGCTGTTGTGCAGTGTATCGCTGCACCAAAGCCTAGGATTACCTAATGTTTGTTATTAAGATTAAAGGCTGGGACTCTAAGAACAGAAAAAAAATAGCTGCATAGCTAATTCATACTTGAATTCCCATACACCTAGGATAAGCAGTAAGCCAAGGCTTCTGATTGAGGTTTTATCCACTGCCAGCATGCGTTCCTCAGGTAAGTATTCATGAGGTTTAAACTACAGCAGTGGTCTAGAGAATATACGCTAAACAGATTTTTTGATATTTTGGGTGGGGCTAGCTAGATTGACTGAAGTTTGGGAATAGCAAGAACTAAAGACTTGTGGGTAACGGCATGGTGTTTGAATTTGAAGCTGCGGTTAGTGTTGTGCTGCATTGCTCATGTTACTTAGTTTAAGTTTTAATGGACACTAAAAGGAGGTTGTAGCGAGGTTGGTGTTGGTCTCTTCTCCCAAGTTACTAGTGATAGGATGAGAGGAAATGGCCTCAAGCTGCGTCAGGGGAGGTTTAGGTTGGATATTAGGAAAAATTTCTTCACTGAAAGAGTGGTCAGGCATTGGAACAGGCTGCCCAGAGAGGTGGTGGAGCCACCATCCCTGGAGGTGTTCAAAAAACATGTAGACATGGCACTTCGGGACTAGGGAGCATGGTAGTGCTGGGTTGACAGTTGGACTTGATGATCCTAGAGGGCTTTTCCAACCTTAATAATTCTATGATTCTAAAAATTTACATGGGGGTCATGGAACAAATCTGCGGAAAAGAAATCCATTGAAGATTAAATAAATAGCAACCACATGTAGCTCAGGAAGTGCTTGAGCTAAAAATCATTGGAGACTATCAAAGTATTAGAGAAATAGACTATGTATGTCTTTATGCTCTTCGTAGGCTTTCAATTGCGAGTATTGCTAGAGACAAGATGTTGGGCTATAGTTCACCCTTGCTCTGACTCAGTACTCCTGTTCTTATGTTTATGGTCCAAGTTCAATGGTGTATCTTTGTCTTGCAACACGTTGCAACATACGTATAATTGAAAGAAGGGGTTGCTATATTATTGTAAAAGCTAGTTAGATTCACACGTAGATGCTTATGCATGTTTTTGACCTTGCATGAGCTTCAGTCAGTGATGAGTATAGCTTGGTGGCTCTGACTAAGTTCTGCTGGAGGCTTGAAACAGAGTTAAAATTTTGGACAAAAGGCTTTGAGGATACTAGTCCCAATTATTGCTGATGCCCTAAATTAGGCATATCCATTGTTTTGGTTAATTCTGCCCCATTTATTGGAAACTGGTCTGTCTTTAAAAATAGTTAGTTTCGAGGTTATGGCTATAAGAAACACTGTTCTCGAATTCAAAGCATACTAGTATCATGGTTTAAACCCTGTAGGCAGCTCAGCCCCACACAGCTGCTCACTTCTTACCTCCCCCCCCCCCACACACACACACAGTGGGATGGGAGGAGAGAATCCAGGTAGAAGTGCAAAAACTCATGGGTTGAGATAAAGACAATTTAACAGGTAAAGCAAAAGCCGCGCACATAAGCAAAGCAAAACAACTAATTTCTTCACTCCTTCCCATGGGCAGGCAGGTGTGCAGCCGTCTCCAGGAAAGCAGGGCTCCATTGCGTGTAATGGTTTCTTGGGAAAACAAATGCCATCGCTCTGAACATCCCCCTCTTCCTTCTTCTTCCCCCAGCTTTATATGCTGAGCATGACATCATATGGTGTGGGATATCCCTTGGGTCAGTTGGGGTCAGCTGTCCCGGCTGTGCCCCCTCCCAGCTTCCCGTGCACCCCCAGCCTGCTCGCTGGTGGGGTGGGGTGAGAAGCAAGAAAAGGCCTTGACTCTGTGTAAGCACTGCTCAGCAGTAATGAAAACATCCCTGTGTTTTCAACATTGTTTTCATCACAAATCCAAAACATAGCCCCATACTAGCTGCTATGAAGAAAATTAATGCAATCCCAGCCAAAACCAGTACAGCTAGTTATTGAACTTTGCAAGGGAAAGATTTATTTGAAGAATTTTAAACCTTCACTGCATTTATAACCTTCTTTACAATTGTAACTGGTCATGTATTACAAGGTATTATACCCTTACTACAAAACTAATTTTAGTCCTTTGGATTACTCAGGAGGCTCTTGTATCTCAAATATGTCAGTTCAGATCCTTCCTAACCATATGCATCACCAAAGCCAGTTAAGGCTTCACAAGAGTCTGGAAGTGAGCTGTGATGCATTTTGAGCTGCATCAATTGTTCATTTCCTGTTTGCAGCTACTGTCCTGATAATCCCGAGGCACAGGTGATTTGAGATCACGGTCTCATTTAGCAGGCTGTTAATTGCAATGACTCCTAAGATGAACAGAATTATTTTGAATCACTATCCAGAGCCTTTTGGAAGGGTTTATTGGCTGTTTGTATTACCAGTATGACAAGGCATTTCCTGTTCTCTCAAATAGTTCAGAAGCAACATAACTCTGTAATGGCCCAGTATTTCAGGATGTCCAGCTGCAGAATTGAATGGAGAAGTGTCTATGTATCTTAAAATTTAACCACCCGAAACGCTGAGCAAATGGTACCATCATGCATGTGCACACTTTCCCCAGACATAGTAATGCTAGTGGATAAATATGTTATGATCTTAGGTTCAATTTGGGTGAAATTCTTTGATTAGTGTCATGCTTTGTGAAGTTATTTATTGCATCAATGTGCATCTGCAAACTCTTATACTGTACTATTGTACTAATACCTAAATTGTGATCTAACAAAGGCTAGAGACAGTCCTGGAGAGTTTGTATTCTGCCTCAGCATAAAATAGCTGCTTTTCATTTATTGTCTTTTATTGTCTGTTTCTTTTGTATATAACCCATATTTACAAGGCCAGTATTTTTGTTAGTCTGAGAAATAAAATTAAGTGCACCTAGAATTGTTAGCATTAGCATTCACTGGCCAGAAAGATGAAGATTTTGGTTTCAGCACCTGTGCTTCATTCATTGAAATGTTTCAGTGTGTAAACGCAGTACAACTTTAATCTATACAGTCAATTTGTTAGTACATTTTTTCCTTTTCTTCTGCCTTTAGTGTCATGCTTTGTGGTGAGACAATAGGTTCTTCCCCAAGTAAATATGATAAACATATTAAAATAGCATATAAGGCAACCAGTAAGTTGAATTTTTGATTAACTAGATTACATTTTAATTAGGAAATTATATATTCAAATTAGCTTTCCTAGTTAATTCTAATTAAAATCATGAACCCCTGAGAGCTCAGCCTACCCTGATCTGTAGATTTCAAACTTCATGGACTCATGGGCATGAAAACATTAAGTAATATACCAGTGGCAATATCGGACTAAATGCTGTGCTCCCTACTGGTCTTAGTTTTAGGTTTTTCTCTCCCTGGAGCTCGAAACAATGTCAGGGGATCTTGTAGGCAAACACCGTCCATGAGCCATTGGTTGGAGACTGTGCAACCAGACTGTGCAATAGAAGTCTAGACTTCTATTACAATGAACAGTAATAGAGAAAAGCAGCTTTCAACAGAACTATATAGCAGAAAAAGCACTGTCAAAAGAAAAATAATAATAATTGTGCTTTGAAACTGGAAAGCATTCTTAAAATATCATGTTAGAGACTCTGTTTGCCATGGATTATTCACCTACTTAAGCAGAATGGTCTTCAGTTTCTTCTGAGAGCTCTGTGGAACCACCACTGAAGAAATAGGATTTCCTGGTTTTCTTATCAATGCATGCTAAGTGCTTTGTAAATGAGTTGACCTAAATCCACAGAAGTACTGAGGTGCTCTGCCATGCAGAGATTTTTAGTTCTTAATTACCTAGGTGCCACACAGAAGGCACAAAAGGATTTTACAGAAGCCAACAAGGAAGAAATGCCAAAGAAAGGAGCAAAGCACAAGCTGTGTTCTTAAAAGATACCTGCATACCAAACTCCAGCATGGAAACAGGTGCTGCAATCTTCCCAACATTCTTAGAGCTGAATCTAAGGCCAGCTCAATCTTTTCAGCAGGAAACACTGGGAGAAACGAACTCAGAAAAGTTACTGGTTCTATAATTTCTACGGTGCTGTACAATTATATGGAGAAACATGACTTCAGATTCCCTCTTTGAATCAGGTACAGTAAAGAAGGACTTGGAAAGAGATCCTCAGCTTCCTGCCTTGGAGGACAACCAGAACAAGTGGATGCTCTGTGACTGTGCTGATAGTGGTTTCTCACACAGAGCTTGGTGGAATGGAACTGAGATCCCCCGAGTGGCACATTCCTTTTCTTTTTTTGTCCTGAGTTTGACAGAGCTGCTTGAGACAGGCTGTTCCAGTAGCTATAGATCATTATTCTCACCTGAGTGGCATCTGATGTAAAGGAGTTCTGCTGGCTAATTATGTGCTGAGCAGTCAGGTGTTTCCTTTTATCAGTATTAAATTTGCTGTGTTTTATGTTAGATGCATTATTTTTCTTGTGTTATGAGAACAGATAAATAATACACTCTCATTTGTACTACTCAGTATTTTGTACATTTACGATTTGTTATTCCTCCATGCTCTAAACTGTTGCCTGACACTGAATTTCCAAAGTTATTGTTACATTGCTAGAGCAACTGGAACCAAACATAGTATTTTATGCAAGGGACATAAAATTGGTTATACTGAGTGGCATTGTACTAATTTCACATATTGGACGTCCTGTTTCTAATGTGTCCTGGTGTTTTATTTGCTTTCCTTGACTGTACATGAACAGAGATCTTAACTGATCAATCGTAAAGACAGACAGCGTCTGATGTTGAAGTGTTATCATTAACTATATAATGCTATATAACCTGCAGTCATTTGATGCTAGTTGGAAGGACAGTGCATTAATCAAACAGAAATTTGGTCTACAAATTGGTTGTATATGTTACTTGCACTCAAACCTGTGACTTGTTGAAAGACTGCAAGATGCAGCTGGGCCCCTTGGTGCCTATGTTAGTCTGTACTCTGTTCACTTGGCCTGTCACCTCCACCTTTTGAAACGAGGTAACCATAAAGGATTTAAGCCAGTTGACAACAGTCCCACCTGGAGCACAACCCAGAGTCAACCACCTTGGAAGAATCAGTCAGATCACTTCTGTTGGCTGATGTTGGCACCTGAAAATCACCAGAGAAGACACTTCTTTGTCCAGGCCCTTGCCATATCTCTAGCTAGGTCGTGGTATGTCATATTTCTATCTGTAAAACCGGATATAAAGCCCTCCTCTGTAAAATATTTTTGTTTCTATAGATTAAAAGTGCTTATTTAAGAGCTAGGTATTACAAGGTTTCTGTTTTGGCAGGCATCTCTTGGGATTAATCTTCAGTATTCCCCTCTTGGGAATATAAACTACAAAAAAAAAATTCTTGAAGGATGTCTTTTAAAAGTCTAAATGACTTCCAGTGTGGTAGAATATAAAAGGCTGGCAAATTAATGACTTCCAGGCCATCTGATACCTTCCATTATCAAGAATGTTTTTCAAATATGTAAAATAGTATTTTTTCCATTCCACATTAAAAGCTTTTTGAGAGCAGTCTTTTGGCTCCATAGAATCACGAGCAGAGAATTTTTGCTATAACTGGCTCTTGCCACTGAAAATGACAAGCTGAGTTTTTTTAGCATTGCTCTCACAGGCTACAGAGTTTGACTTCTGCTGCCATTGAAAGCACCAGTGTCCACACTGTTCTTTCTGATGTCTGTAACTTTACCTGACTTTGCTTCTGTCTTTGAGCCAGTTACTAATGAAAGTTTATGCAATAAAAACTATTCTTATTCTTGGAATGCAAAAATAGGAGGTTAAAAGAATCCAAAATTCTAACACTGTACATGAGCTTACTATGAGCATGAAGGTTTGATTTTACATTAATTCTTCCAAAAATACGTGACAAAATGTATTTTTGTTTTAGCTTTGCTAAGATTTAATTACACAAGATAAAACAAATCTATTGTGATCTATATGAAGTATTGAGTTGCCTTACCACTGTATTCATCATCATTTTTTTCAATGCATCTTCATCTTTTTTCTCTAACATATGGCATCAGTCTAGTACTCTATTCTGCTTTTTATATTCAATTTCTGACCTTTTTGTCAGTTCAAATTTTTATACAGCAAAAACGTGTAATTGGTGTAAATGGATCAAAACAACAAGTCTGAATTATGTTGATGAGAACTGATCCAAGCTTTTAAGAAAGATACTTAAATTTAGCTGGAATCTAAAATTATAAAGGCCAAAATTCAGACCATTTGAAATAGGCAAGCATTTGAAGTAGGCTCATTCTTGGCAAGTTACTGAAGTCTGTTAGTAGTTTGTCTGACACCTACAAGGATGTCAGCTATGTTTAGAAATGAGAATATTACACTTGAAAGTAGTGATCCAAATTACAGACTCCATTAAAAATAATATGCCTATAAAGAATAATCAGTTGGTATTCATCTTTTCTTTCTATCATCACTTCAGTTTTCCACCGTTTGGTCTTGCTTCATACAGAAAGCATTCTGTGCTTTTTTGAGGAAGAAATCTTACCCCAGTACACAAAAGTAAAATCACAACAAAACCTGTTATCATAGGCTTTGCAAACAACTGTCATTGCAACTTAGATGCTTTACCATCATTTGTTCTGCTTGTTGTACTGCATGAACTGCATCCATGGCTTGAGTCTCTCCCCAACCATGACAGCTCTGGGCATGTAGACTAGTGTATTTTTCTTCTGCAGAGAGTCCTTTAAGTTTTGGCTCTAGTGTCTGAGGTAAGAATAATGGTAAGTTACTGTAAACAACACATACATGTTTTGGTTTTATTTTGGAATTGCTGCTGACTATATTAATGATAAAGACAAGACTGTATTGCCTTAGCTGCTTGTTAGATTGTCTGATCATGATACATTCTGTTCATTCCTCTTCTGAGGAATGGCACTAGGTATGAAGAAAAAGAGCAAATCATTTTGCAACAGAGGTATTGATACTTGGTCAAATGTTCTCATATCCTTTCCAGATTCTTAAGAACCTGAGCGTTGCCATGGTTTCTGCTGTAGGTTTCTAAGAT
This sequence comes from Anhinga rufa, assembly GCA_013400875.1. Lineage (NCBI taxonomy): Eukaryota > Metazoa > Chordata > Aves > Suliformes > Anhingidae > Anhinga > Anhinga rufa. Next base: position 20,448 of record VZTV01110169.1, read on the forward strand.
ATTCAGATGCTACTTTTGAAAAACTATTTCAATAATTAGAGTTGAAAAGAACTTTTTGCCATAAATAAAGTCTTCAAAGGGGCCTTTTGTCTTTGAGTTCTGAAGAGATTAGGGAAAAAGTTAAGTAGTTTCCCCCCAGGACACGTTTGAAGGAGAAGTTGAGCCATCTGTTTCTTCTCTGCCCTCTTTTTCCTAATACAAAAGCCTTTCCTGGGGCCAGAAATTGTTTCTTCTGACTGTTCAAACAATCCAAGGCAAGGGACACATTTTATTTATTGCTTCTTGGTAAATGGAAAAAGCCCAAAATTCTCATCTCCCTGAGTCCCAGCATTGGTATCCAATGGGGAATATGAGATGTGAGTTTCCTCACTTCAGATTGCTCTTACTTCTGTACATATAGAATCATAGAATCAAAGAATCATAGGATGGTTTAGGTTGAAAGGGACCTTTAGAAGTCATCTAGTCCAACCCCCCTGCAGTGAGCAGGGACATCTTCAACTAAACCAGGTTGCTCAGAGCCCCGTCCAACCTGACCTTGAATGTTTCCAGGGATGGGGCATCTACCACCTCTCTGGGCAGCCTGTGCCAGTGTCTCACCGCCCTCATAGTAAAAAATTTTTTCCTTATATCCAGCCTAAATCTACCCTCCTTTAGTTTAAAACCATTACCCCTTGTCCTGTCACCACAGGCCTTGCTAAAGAGATTGTCCCCATCTTTCCTATAGTCCCCCTTTAAGTACTGGAAGCCTGCAATAAGGTCTCCCCACAGCCTTCTCTTCTCCAGGCTGAACAACCCCAACTCTCTCAGCCTGTCTTCATAGGAGAGGTGCTTCAGCCCCCTGATCATCTTCNCCTTGCACTTGGCCTTGTTGAACCTCATGAGGTTCTCACAGGCCCACCTCTCCAGCCTGTCCAGGTCTCCCTGGATGACATCCCATCCCTCAGGGAGTGTCAACTGCACCACTCAGCTTGGTGTCATCTGCAAACTTGCTGAGGGTGCACTGGATCCCACTGTCTATGTCGTTGCTGAAGATATTAAACAGTACCAGTCCCAGTACGGCCCCTGAGGGACACCACTCATCACCGATCTCCATCTGGACATCAAGCCATTCACCACTACTCTCTGGCTGTGACCATCCAGCCAGTTCCTTATCCACCGAATAGTCCACCCATCAAATCCATATCTCTTCAGTGTAGAGGGAAGGATGCTGTGGAGGACCATGTCGAAGGCCTTACAAAAGTCCAGACAGATGACATCCGTAGCGCTTCCCTTGTTCACTGATGATAGTCACTCCATCACAGAAGGCCACTATGTTGGTCAGGCAGGACTTGCCCTTGGTGAAGCCATGCTGGCTGCCTTGGATCACCTCCCTGTCCTCCATGTGCCTTAGCATAGTTTTGTAGGAGGATCTCAGGGCATCCAGAGGAGTGGGAGGACAAAAGAAGGATAAAAGTTTCAGCCCTGAGCCTCATTCACTGACCTGCCAGATATTAGTTACCTAAATATCACGTGCTGTTACTGAATAATTTCCGTTAATTATTGGCCATCCCAAGCACTGTAGTCAGTGTGACATCAGATATATGTTCATTGTGTATTTTCCGTGGTTTGAATGAAACTAAGCTGTACAGTGTAATGGTTGCAGATATTTCATGGAAAGAATAGGTAGTATTTAATGAAATATAAAAGATTGGGAACACTCTCCAGGGAACAAGGTGAAAATGATGGGCATCAAACAGATTTAGTCTTCTCTTGGGGTATTTATATGATCAAGTTCACAGATTATGTTTTAATCTTTAAAATATGCTATGGGTAATGTTGGTGACCATTTAAAACACCTGCAGGGGAGCACTAAGATGGGATGAAGTGATGGCTTGTTGGCAGTTACTTAGCAACAAGTGCCCTGCTGTGGAGATAAACAAATTCTTAATAGAGTGAATCAAATGAAGACCAAACTCACAATCATTGTATCTACAGAAAGGCTAGCATGTAAATACCTAATCATTCTGTACCACCCAAATGTATCATGCTGCAAATGAAATGGCTGGTTTGTTTAAACAGTTGTTACAGATACCAATGCTCAGTCTTTTGGTTCTCCAAAATGTGCTTTAAGCAAACACATCTTTTATTCCATAGTTGAAGTTAGCTAAGAACAGATGCATGGACAGTAACTTTAGCTCAGCTGCAGAGTGGCAATCATTAAGTCAATCAAAACTTAGCTTTCAGTTTTGCATCTCAATCCTCAGGCAGAGATCCCGGTACTATGTCCTAAGTCCATGAAAACCTCTGTATTGATTTCTTAGAATGATAATATAAAAAACTTAAGTAGGTTTAATAGAAATAAACAAATAAAACCTTAATGAAAATAGAAACTGAAAAGGATTTAGCTGTAAAAAATATCATCTTTGCAACCTGTGTCATGAGGAATGATAAGGATTGCAGAAAGAATAAAAATTATTGGATATATCCATATGCAAATAACTAAGCAGAAACCCTGAAGAAGTCATCAGTGTGGTGGAATCCCTGGGGATTTTTTTTCCTAACTTCGAAAGTACAGCCATAGAGACAGAAGAAGCTGCAGCACTTTTATTTGTCAAGACTCCAGCCAGATTTCTGTGTAAAGCCCCAGAGTCATTGTGGAAGCAATGCTGGCAATATTATTGAACTATTAAATGATTTTATCTGTTTCAGATACTCCCAATCAAAATTTCCCTGAGAAGATATCTCATTTCCATCCTCAGATCTGCTCATCTAAGCAAAAGTGAAAAACTAATTATTTTTCCTTCCTTTTTTGGGGTTTTGTTTTGGTTTATTGTTAAGGAAAATGACCGCATCAAAATGCTAAGCAAGATTAAAGGCCCATCTAAGTTTTGCAAGGGGGAGTTAGGAAAGAGAGTAGTAAATCTTTATCTGGAGGAAAGAATGAAATAGAAAGAATAGTGTCTTCCTGAATTCTACAAAACCTGCCTAATGCATTGGTTGTGTCACAAAATTATGTGTGACACATTATGTGCATGTGTCACAAAATTATTATTGTCTGGTGATCCAGAATGACATGAGTACTGGGAGAGGAAGGTGGAGTAGCCATGCTGTTCTGAAACTATATACCAATACTTCTGTAACTCTTTTGAGAAAACTCCCTTCATTGTTGCTGGGCTCCCTCTGTGAGGAATGGTCATATATAGGTAGATTTATCTACATTAAGAAGAAAATATATGCTCCCTAGGTTCTGTTGACCGTATTGACAAGATCTTGCTTACAGAGTGAGTGAGCAGCTAAAGTGTATATGCGTACAGACTACATGACGATGTTTAACTTGATAGAGCTCACTTCCAGTACCTTGTAGGCCTGTCTCCTATCTCTCTATTAAACCTGAAGTCTCTGAAGAACTTAGGTCGTAATCTGTCTGTCTATCCTGCCATTCCCTATTTCCCCTGTTGGTACTATATCAATTATACCAGTATTCTTGGAGAAGCTGCTTAGAGGGTCAGAGGTGAATTAGTGCCAACATCATAGTGTTTCCCTCATTTGGCAATTTATTCTTCCTTTTTCTCCTTTTGGGTTTAGCACAGGATTAAAAAGAAGTCTGCCAGTAAATTGGTGTTTAAAATACTGTTGCACAATGAAGCCGTCTAGCTTGAGCATAAAATACCAGTAATGCTTTGCATTGTCCTTGTGTGTGTTAGTTTGTTTCAAAGAATTCTTAATGAATTATATTATTCAATTCTTGTAATAAAGGATCTTCTTAATAGCCTTATTCAAATACAGTATTTTAAAAAATTCAGTTGTCTTTTTTCACTTATTTATTTATATTTGGAGTCCAATTAAATTGCGGTTCTTTATGACTTTTTCCAAAATCTTATTGAATCATCCTTTTTGAGAAGCAGGAGCATTGGGCTTCACCAACTTAGTTTAGACATCTCAATCCTAGACAGCACTGCTTTCATGTCTTCCACGTTGTTAGTATTGAGGGTATTCTATTATGCCAAAGTCTATTGTAATTTTCTGTGTGATAAGTAATCTTGTGTGATAGTAATCTAGGCAAGTGTTTCCATATCTCATTTTTTTAAAAATGCACCTTTTTATTATTCCATTATTGTCCCAAAGCAGTCAGAAATTATTACTTGATTGTCTTTGAGAATGGCTTTAGAACATCTTTATCATTTTTATTATTATTATTGTTATTACTATTGAGTGAAACTTCCATGCTTCTCTAAATATTTAAAAGAGAAAATGCACGCATAGGCAGAGAGGAAAAGATACAAAAAATTAGAAGTAGTCTTCGAATATTTAAAATCATTGCATATGTCATTGATATTTCATCTGAAATAAGAAAAAAGTAGAAAAAGTAAGAATTTTAACTTGTAATTTTTTGCTTATAAGTATATGTACGAAGCTGACAGGAGTTGTATTTAAATCAATGTTGAAAGGGTCAAAGTTTCAAAATACTACAGGTATTGGAGCTGTTGGTACGGCTAGCATTCTGTTTTTCATTGTTCTTCATGCATGCAGTTAATGCAGATACAGCAGATTCTTTTGAACAACTGGAACGGATACAGACATTCCTAGTAATCCAAAGAAACTGATAAACACTTCAGGGTTTTCAATTGCTTGTTAAGTATTATTGAATATAGAATGAAGCATCATTTGAGTCTTCAAGAAAATGCTGGAGAAAAGATGATACCATTAACGAAAGATCAGTCATAATAGAGAGAGGCTGGAGGCTGTTTACAGATGACTGAGATGACAAAGATGGAAAAGCAAAGCAAGGTATCACTGCAGAGAATACATCTTCCTTCTAGAGTGGTAGAAGCTACATTTTTATTTGCACAGCAGAAGGCACAGAAGGTATTGAATTTGCACAGCTGTCTTCCAGTAAGAGTTACTGGTAGTGTGGATGAATGTAGTTATTATCTAGGCAGTGAGAAATCTTCATCCATGTCTTTGTCCTTATTATTGCTAACAACAAAGTATTATGGAATCACAGAAAAATGTTGATTGAAAAGTGCCTCTGGAAGCCATCTAGTCCAACCCCCTGCTCAAAGCAGGGCCAGCTTAGATCAGGTTGCTTAGGTCTTTGTCCATTTGAGTTTAAAGTATCTCCAAGCACTGTCCTCCTTCTTCATCCTCCTGAAGATAGATGTGATGTTTGCCTTTTTCCAGTCATCAGAAACTTTTCATGATTGCCATGGTCCTTTGAGTATGATCAACAGGAGCCCTGTAGTGACTCCAGACAGCTCCCTCAATACCTTTGCTCATATCCCAACTAGTCTCATGGACCTGTGTGTGTCCAGTTGGCTTAAGTGTCTCCTAGCTGCTTTCTTCTACTGTAGATAATGCTTCATTCTGACAGACTCTGTTAGTAGACTTGTGGACTGGGAGGCCTGAGAGCCAAATTTGCCAACAAAATCCAAGACACAAAAAGGCATTGAGTACCTTGGCCTTTCCTATGTCCTTTGTCACTAATAGCCCTCAAACTGTAACCCAAAACACTGTTATGNCCCAAAACACTGTTATGTTCCTTATCTCCTGGATATATTTGTAGGAAGTCTGCTGTTTCTCATTAAAAAAAAAAAAAAAGTAGAAAGAAAAAAGTATGTGGTATAAGGAAAGGAAAAATTACAGTATCTTCAGCTTTTTATAGCTGACTTTCATAATGAAATAGAAGTATCATATAAGTATATTGTTAAGGCTTCAGTAGTAAAAAAGTATCTGTCTAATATTGCATTTCTGCTGTAGAACACTGCCGAGTATCAAGGAGGAAATTCTGACCTCAGTTCTTTTTTCCAGCTAGTTGAAGTCCATATGTTTTTTCTGCAGTAAGATTTATTTAAGCCCTTTTGGTCAATTTTTGGTGCCAGGTTGCTTCTCAGGTCCCTGCAGCTTCTTCCCCTTGTTCTTTAGAGTGGACAGCATCTCAGTTTATTGCCAGTGGGTCTGGGAGAATATAATTAATATGTGACATGCACCTACTTTGTCTGCTTCCAGGTTTGGTAGTTAATGGGGAAGGAGCTGCTGTATTCTTAGTTCTAACTAATTCAGTTTTTCAGCCCTTTGTATGCACTGGAAAAATTATGTGCACAGGTAGTACTAGTGCTAGTTGGTAGCTATGAACATGTTTATTAGTCTTGTGGAAATCCCTGCAGCCTCAGCAAACTTTTTACTGGAGCTGTGAATCCCAAGAAGAGGGTAGTGAGAGTACTGGTAGTACAAGAGGCTTTGAGAATGAAACTAACTGGAGACAGAACTGGCTGGTCTAGCAGCTCACAGGTGCCTAGAAATGGGAGTCCTATTCCCCAATATGTCTTTTATCCATGGCAAGCTTCTTTTGGTTGGTTAAAGTAAATAAAATAAAAGGAAAGCCTTCTATTGAATGAGTTGAATTGCGTTGTGAATGCTAGGACTAGCACAGGACAGGAAGCAGAACCATGTGGCTTGAAGCAGGGGAAAAGGAAGAGAGGAAACTGTGACCTTGGATTCTTCTGCTTTTGTGCTTCAGCTGTCCTATTTACTTCAGCAGGATTCCTCATATAAATGCATTTAAATATTTTGTCGGTTTATACGTAACAATACCAACTAGCACTTCTGTAGGCTTGCTGATCTCAGCAACAAAAAGTTATGGTAGTTACACTAAAATTTTTATTACAGTACATTAAAAAAAGAATATTTTATGAGATAAAAATCTTCCTACTACCCTTGCCAAATATACTGTTCATTGTTATTCATGCATCTGTTTGTTCCCCAGGGCAACTACGTCTTCCCATGTAGGCGCTTCCAATGAGAAGTGGAGATTTCCTATTTGGCCAGAATGGAATGAAGCAGATATCAATGCAGAAAAATGGGATACTGTAAAAGTTGGAAAAGAGAAAGAAAAAACTGGAAAAAGTCCCACTTCAGTAAGTTGTGTGACACATATCTATTATTTTGACTTTGGTTTTTGTACCTGTATTTAAGAGAGTATTTGTCACAACTTCACAATAATTTGTTTCTGATAAATATATTAATTTTCAGTCATATATTTTCAATAAGTTTAAATAGTTCTCTACTAAACCAAAATAATAAACTAAAAGTATTGTGAATTGTTTATTTGTTGCTTCTTAAATGAACTGTTAACATGTGTATGTGCATTAATGTGTGCACATTAATGGTTAAAAAAATATGAAACCCCAAAATCTGTTCAATAATAGAATTAAAACTGGGGATTTGAGAACAGCTGAACTTTTGTACTATGTCAGAGCAATCCCTTCTCTGGGCACTGCAGTTTCTGTGGAATCAAAAGGTTAAATGTACCCATATTTATTATGGGAAAAATGGATGTTGAAATCTTTTCTTTTGCACACCTCAGTTTCTGGACATGTGAAACACTGTCTGCAGTTCTAGTGTGCAAAGAATGGTTTCAGGGGATACAGTTATTTTGCAGAAAGTAAGCACCTACCAGATGCAGAAAAATTCCTCAGTCTTTCCAAATTTTGAATGACTTTTAAATCTCATCTGGATTTTTACTTCTTCAAACTGGTTATCATTACAGAATGTATGTGTGTTTCATGCAGAGTAGTAGTAAAATTATTTCTAAGGTGTTTCTTAAACTTAGCATTTTTAAGTGATATTTAAAATCCATTTAACGTCCTGCTTAATCATCTATTTTATATACAAATTCTGCATTGTTCATATGTTCTGTATATATTCTTGTGTGCCATGTATATGTTAGCCTATGTGTTTGTAGATTATGGTTTTTTTCTTACCTCAAACTTAAATATATTGTAGCCCTAAGGGGCCAAAGTACTCCTTTGAGAGAAGTTATAGGTTCTGTACTGACTGCTGCCATTAACTTGACAGGTAAATAATTTTCCTTCATGTCTTTCTTCTGTTCCATTACCACATTTGGTGCCTTTGGGCTGTACTCTATAAAGATTTATCTAGCACTAATCTGTTAGGTCTGCCAGACATTATTATAATAGATAAAAATTTAAAATAATTGTAACTGAAAATCTTTCTTCTTTTTTAGCGTAAGAGGCATTCTGAGGTGTTTACTGGACCATTCAGTTCTTCAGCCACAAGCTAAATGAAACATTGCTCTTTTTACACATTTAAAGGAGTTGTAAATACGTCGGTCACAGCAGACAAATGTACAGATCTAAAGAATTTTCTAATGTGGCCTCTTTTGATCCAAGCAGCTAGCCAGAATTCAACATCATATAGGGTATTTCAGTTAGCAACAGAATTAGTGGTGGCATCCAGTACCTTTGAATACACTTAGAACAAGAATATAAACAATCCTGTGTTCTTGAGTGGGAAAAGGAATCAATCGGAAGCAATCTCTTTCCTTGTAACACTAAAGCTCTTTTATCAAGCACCCCTACACAACAGCCCCTCTTAGAGCAGCGCAGTATGCTGCCGAGATCATGCATCTGACCATGTCTGTTTCTCTTGTGCCTGTTTCTTGCCTGTACTTGTAGAACTTGTGGTTGAGGGCATGTCCTTAGGGCATGAACTCCTGAGACCTGGCAGTTGTCTCATATAGCCACCTTAAATAAAAGATAAGTTAAACCTGATTTTGTCAGCCAAGTTTAGCTGAACCTACAATGCCCTTCTTCAAAGTATTTTTGCACTTGTAAGCTAAAGAAAGGTGTATCTCTCTGGGTTTTTAACTGTTTCTTTGCATAGTGTTATGTCATTCTCACCTGCCTCCTTTTTCTGGTTTATCTAGCATGTAAGTGCTAAACTTTCCTGTTATGCTGTGTAGTCAGGGTTGAATGTCTCTGAAAGCAGAGTATAAACTCTGTTAATAGAGTTCTGTATGGTCCAGTCTACAAAGCTTCCTTTAAGCTTTCAGAAAAATAATTATTCCTAAAAGTTCCCCCCCCCAACTTATCTTGCTTCCTTCAGGTACTTTAAATAGTTTGTTGCAGATTGGGATGTTGAAGGAATTTACACACTGAAACAAATAAGAAAAAAATGCGGCGAAAATACTATTTTGGAGTCTTTGGTTTGTTTGTTTTTTATGCCTTTGAAATATACTTTCTTTTGCCTTCCTTTAATCAGTAGGTACTCAAAGCATCATAGTTTTTCTTTCCAGAAACTCTTTCTCTTGGTTGGTCTGTAGAAGATAAATAGAGTACATCATGGCCTGTGAAAAGAAACAGTTAAAAACC
>VZTV01110174.1:0-29089 GCA_013400875.1 Anhinga rufa
TTTTTTTTTTTCTGTTGCGATCATATGTATGGATTCTTGCAGACAGCTGTAGTTACAAGGCACGCTGAACAGAAAGAACATCAGTGTGCTGCCACTGCTCATTTGTTGTCCAGTTTTGGTTGTGATGGAACATCCCATGAAGTTGCCACACAACAGAGCAGCTTTAGAGCTGCCTAAGAAATTTCCTTCTCTGTCATTTCTCTTCCTTTCCTCCTTGTGATCTTCCACAAGCTTCGTCTATTAATATGACACAAAAAGCCTGTTTTGATCCATTTAGACACTCAAGCATGAGGACATCATGTTTGGACATGTTGAACTTAGTTGTTGTAGCAGAAGAGTGATGGAAGCCAAGGACCACTGTAGGCAGCTAGATCATACAGGCCTTTTCATAGATTGATTGAGCTCACTCTTAAAACTGGCTGCTGTACCTGCACCTGCTCCGCTCTGTTTGGATAGCTGCTCCAGTATTTGCCCAGACCCATCTCTTTGTGTTATACATCGTCTTTGAAGTAGCCTACCTGCAGCCTTCACTGTGAGTTATTGTCTGTCAACACTAATTACGCTTCTGTAACAAGTAAGAATTCGAGTGCATCTGGACTTTGAGCATTGTAAATGATGCAACTGTGTTGGTCAACTCTGGACGTTTGTGTGAGTGGGTGAGAGCTGCTGCATTTTTTGTTGTTCCTCTGTTCTTGTTTCCGCATGAAAGGTGTGTGTTCCTCCTCTGTTGAATTTGTTGGCCATATTTGTTAGTGCCGCCGTCAGACTTAACTAGGTCAGTGTACTACAAACAAACATCACATGGCATGAAATGTGGACGTACATATGTCTCCTGCACTTAATACCCCCTCTCCCCTCCGAAATCCAAACCAAAAACCCCAAACCTGTCCATTTGAAGTTATTTGCTTGGCGGTATTCATAAATTCGTTCAATATTCTCTATGTTGTAGAATTTAAAAAGTGAATGACTGAGATCTACAGATGACACATTTCTTCAGAAATCACAGGCATGGGCGTTGAGTTCAGTCACATATCAGAAATTACATTTATAAATGACACATAGAATTCATAAATATGTTTCTAAAACATGGGGTTCAGGCTTAACTGATGAAGTCCCACAATTTTAAGTGTGGAATCCTAATAACTGTTTACCTTCTTTAACTGGTCTTTATCTGGTCTAGAGGGTTTTTAAAGTAATTAATTCTTTCTTTTTTTCTTCTTTTTTTTTATGAACACTTTTTTTCTGTTGAAAACAATTTTTTTAAAGACCACTTCTTTTTATAGATACAGTATTTTCAACTGCTCTTTACTTACAATTTAGAAGCCTGTGTTTTTATTTATTTAAATGTTGCTTTTGATTTTGAACATACCATAAAGAATTTTGATATTTCTGGTCTGAGACATAGAGTTCCAATAAATTCTTTACTCCTTTATCTTGATTTTATGCTTACTGGAAATCCTTAATGAGAAATAGGTTTTATTTTTCAAGAGATACTTGGTGAGTTTTGTATACATCTTGATGTAATTTGCTGAAGCAAAGTCCATTTGTTTTTAGAATTAGGTACCGGCCGCTTTTGCTTATGAGCTGGACAGTGCCTGAATAGATTTGCAGTCTTGTTTTCCATATATTGAAGAGAGTTATTTCATTTAATTTTTGGAAAATGCATCATAAGAAAGCTGTCCTCAACATGTACTTATATTAGAGTACAAAAATCACTGTGTTTAAATGTAAATAAAATAGCCAGTTTTGATCTGGATGAATAATTTATAAACTCTTCTAGACGTCTTGACTCAATGAAAATTCAAACAAGTTTTATTGCAGTACTTGTTACTAGCTTTCTTTTCTTCTTAATACTGTATTTTGACTTTAATGCACTAAGCAAGTTTTCAAGTTAAGGAAGTTGTGAAATCAGTTTGAAGCTGCATTAACTGGTTCCAGACTATATTTTTGGGATCACTGGTGGAAATCAAAAGTGCTGATGTAAAGATTTCTTGGTTGGTATAGGGTTGATTTTGAGTTCCAATAGGAATTTACCTATGCAAATATAAATTAAAGTTGATACTCCCCATGGTGCACAAGTGTAACTTGTGTAAATAAAGTTCTAGCTACTTTGTTTGCTCAAAGATAGGCACCCTTTTTGAGTTGCAAAATATTTTCTCCCACAGTGAAACAGCTTTAGACTTAGGTTGGAATATACTTTTATGTGACACCTCTTTCAAGAAGCAAGAGAAGGGGAAAATAGAGGCTTTTACATACCAGGCCAGCAAATTGTAGCATTTCTTTCTAAATGTTGTTCACATTTGTGCTCACAGAAAAAGAAGTGAATTGTAGACTCATGAGATGTAATACGAGAGAAACTATGTATATTGATATCTAGTGTCTGGTACAAAGTCCCTAGTGATGAATGCAAAGGCTGCCATTGAATCTGCTCGGCTTTTATCTGGCTATATAACAGTCTGTTAAGAGAGTTTCTTTCTTAAATGGAAGCAATGTGATTTGCTTTTTTTATACTGCTGTGCGTAAGTGTAACACATACTTCAGCGTGGCATAGTCATCAGTAAAGCGTTGGGGTTTTTTTCTGGCAGTAATTAGGTATTTTCCTTTTTAAGATGATTTTCTGTGATTTTTAAGGATCTTTAATTTTCATAAACATGTATTGCAAAAATAAAAACTGTCAGTGTTTTTGGTCTTGTTGCAACCCTTTGTCTCGGACAAAATACCAAGTAATTCTGAGTAGGCGCATGCCTCATGACTTACAAGTCAAATGGGTAGTATCTACCTTGCCCGAAATGTGGAAGTTCCAGTTTCCACTGGATCAAGTTGGGGTATGCTTTTTTTTTTTCAATATCTATGACTTCTATATGTATAGATAGCCCATGAAAAACTAAATTAGTTTGAATTAATCTCTACAGTTTATAGTCTCTCCTGTCTTTCATGCATCTCTTACTACAGTCCTCCTCATGTATGCGGTTTTAATGCCAGCAGATAATTCAGTTCTGGTGGAAACAAGTGTAATCTGTTAGAAATCCTACCAACAGCAAATTCAGACACAAATGAAGCATTTTTGCACAAGCAGCTTCACTGCAGTAAACCAGCTCAGTCTTCCAGGGCGGCTCACTTGGTGCTGCTTAACATAAGCAGCATCCCAAACCGGGTGCATGTATTTTTAAATGCGTTTGCCCCTTTTGCGTATTTTGTATCTGCTTTCGTGTCAGCGAGCGCGGGGCGAGCAGAAGGCCGGTGCGAGGGCCGTGCGGGCTGTAGCAGGCGGCTTTTCCAACGGGCTCCCATCTGTCAGGGCTGCGCGCTGATAAAGCTTGCAGCAGCTGGCTCGGCTCGCCGCTAATCCATTCATCCCGGCTGCGGATCAGAAGGTGGCCTGTCCCTTCTCCGAGGCCTGTGGACCTCAGAGAGTTGCCGTAGTCCCACTGGACCTGCCAGCAAGTATAATGATAGGGCACAGGCAACCTGAGCGAGGGGCATGTGTGGCGGCTCTAGGGCATTGTGCCGGGGACAAAGCCGGTCACCCTCCTCCCAGCTGACCTGTTGTGCTTTCGTCAACAACAGTGCGTTTGCAGTTGAAGTGCTAGCTATGGGTGGAAGATCGTTATTAATGTGTTACTTGGGAAGGAATTGTGAAGTCCTGAAATATTTTCCTGCCTATCGTGCAACTCGGCACACACAGACCGCCAAGCAGAGTTAGCCGCTCAGAGCTCCAGATGGCACCGACGACTGTGAGAGACCACGGCTGTGCGTGATCTTTCCTACTGCTTTTTGGTGTAGGCGTATTATTGCTGTTAGAAATAATTTATGAGTGTAGTGGTTATTTAAAACCATGTAGTAGGTTGCATTTCCCTCCCCTATCAAGGCTACATAGCTTGTTAACTAACAAAAGTGGCGAGATAATTCCTGCCCTAATAATTTACAGCCTTTTGTGCACAAAATCTGTCGTTGAGCCTGCAAAGTCTGAGAGGAGGATTGCTGGGAACGGGAGAAGCAGCAGAAGAGAAAAAGTTCAGAGAGAGAACAGGAATAGCAAGATGATGGCAAACATACGCGTGGCAGAGCAGCACAAGAGCTGAAAAGCTATGAAATGGTCCGGTAAGTTAAGACCTGGTAGGTGAGGGATGCGACTCTTCAATCATCTGTTAGAAGTAGTAGTTATTTCTTATATTAAAGAGGACCTGAATATTTTGGGGTGTTTGTGAAACATGGGATCACCAAGCATTTGAACAATAAAAAGATGTAGGCAGGGAGTGATTAAGTGGCTTGTCCCCTGTCGCGGTTTCCTAGTCAGTAGAAACAGCACATCCTCAGCTACCACATGTCTCTTGCAACTGCGTCAATAGATGTGTAGCTTTTCTGTTTATTAGACTTCTCTAAAAAAAAAAAAAAGCTAAATCCCGGAAATCACAAGGTAATTAAACAGCTCAGAAGAAATTGGTTTCATCCCACAAAAGAAGTGCCTGTGAGTTTAACAGAATCCCAATCTAATGATTGGCATCGGTTGCAGCAAACACCTTTGGGGCAGTCCAGAAGCAAAATGGACACACTGCTACTGCTTGGTTTGATTCCCCAATTGATGGTTGACATGACCTTCAGTGCATATGACATGTTAGAAGATGCAGGACACAGCAATTTGAACTGACGTGGAGGATGCGGCATAAACAAAACAAAACAAAAACTGCTCAGAGCTCTGTCACAAGCTTTTTACACCGAAGTTTTGTGGCAGAAAGTTGCAGAGGCTAGAAGAAAAACAATATCATATTCAAAACTATCTTTATTTGAACTGAGAGGTAGCTCGTCTTCACAGATTAATTGCTTTAGAAGCATATTTAGATTAATACATATACAATAACAGAGAATAAGTGGCTTTTGTTCTCCTTTTTTATGACGAGACCACTCTTCAGAAGGTATATTTTAAATGAATCATTTAAAATGTTGAAATCTTCAGAAAGGAAGACTCGGTTGTACAGAAAACATAAACAGGGGCAAGCAATGCAAAATCTTGGAGCAGAAGCTAGATTAGGAGAATCACATTCACAACTCAGTTGACTGGGCACCATGGTTTTGTAGCTCTGTGATGAACCCAGCCCTGGTTTGCTTCAAACATGAAAGTCTATCTGAAGTAGCTACACTGCTGTCCAGACTTACACGAACAGTTAAAGTCTCAATACCTTAAATACACTGTGGAAACATGGATAGATGAAACTGCATGTTAGATAAAATTGGATTTGGCATAGTAAATTTATATAGACTTTTTTAGGCCTGTGCTATTTCTGTGGGACGCTGTTCTGTTTTGAATCTAATTTTAGTTTGGAGAACTCATTTGATTTCCTTTTTCACATCCATATGTGCTCATATGGTGAATTTATAGTCTCTTTACTAGGTTTTCATTATGTTAACTCTAATTATTATAGCACTATAGAAGCAGTGCCATAGTTCATACTGAGATATAAGTTCTTGCATTTAGTCAGTAAAAGTCTTTTTTGTTTTAGTTAAACATTCTGATATCAGGACTTAGGAGTTCAAAACAGTAATTTTTGGGGGGGATATGTAAATGGATGCAAGAAGAAGGCAGGGTAAAATCTGGTCATAACGGATTTTTTTTTCTAGATTAATCAAATAGTTTAGAATTTAGTGAAATTTACTGAAAGTCAAACCTAGCATGTAAATAGAATTGATATGAATATACTCTGCAGACGTTGAAAGACACTATGTAAATAATAAAGTTTTAAAAAATCTGAAAATAGCATCCTAAAAATACATGATATCCTGTTCCCTTTTAGTGATTTGGTGGCTCCCAGTACATCTTTTCCTACACGCATGAGGTCTTTCCCACTGGGCATGCCTCTATTCCTTATTTGTCATTATCTTCTGTCTTTAAGGTGAGACTGGAATGGGAGCAGCAGCACTGACAATGGTTATTACTTATATATCAATGCCAAGGATTAAATTTCAGGTGCTCTGTGAAATGCCATGTTCCGCAGAGAGTCTGTTATGAAAAGCACAGGATTTATACAAATACAGCTTGACAGTTACGTGTTTCTCTAAAAATACTGGCTACTTTCTCCTTACTTCAGTTGTCTTCCTGGCTCAGTGGTATTCCCCTCCCCAAGGCATCCGTCTTTGGTGTGAAATGCTGTGTCCAAGACTCATAGATCTCTCTTGGAGAGATGACAGAAGATTGGATGTGGCTCTCCCAGGAGCACGTGGAAGAAATTACTAGAGGTGGGGTTAGCACTAGGAAGGGATGGACACTGGGAAGCCACTGGAGGAGAAGGGTTCAGGAGGAAGGCTGCCAGGGTGGACAAGGGAGGGATGGCAATGTTTTGGGCTTTAATGAAGCCCAAAGAGCTTCTTGGGGAGAAGGGTTTGGGCTGAGATCCAGCAGCAAAAGCTTGTTTAGGTAAAGTGGAGGGTGAAAATGGAGGTGAGGATGTGGAAAGGTGTGGTGAAGCACTATCTCGCTAATGAAGTAGAGACAGGAGATGAGGCATTAAGCTGATGAAGCTGTCAGGTAATCTTATTTGTTTCCCATGTTGTGGGAGAATAAATTGCGTGTATGTTGTGAGGACTTCTGTCCAATTTCTTTCTAACATTGGGTAATTCTTCTTCACGGTCTCTGACCTCCCAGATGTTTCTGCAAAACCTCTCCCTGTTGTACTGCCACCAGCGCTTGCATCCCAGAGCTGTTACGGAGCCGTTTTGTGACCTGCCATAAGGCGGCCACGTGGCCTGGCAGTGGTCGTGTTTGAGTGCCACCTGCCCCAGGATTCCCACCAAATGTAGTGTGATGAAGGCTGATTTCAATACGAAAATGACCGCGTGTTTGCAGTTTGCATCAAGGCAGAAGGTAGCATTTGTCACAGATTTTATAGTGGTATTTTGATGCTCCCATGTTTGTATGGGTCATTTTTACAGTTAAACTCTGTGATATGCTACAGATGAGTATTTGTGTTTAATGCTCTTCTGTGCCACCATGGCACTCTTTTCCTGGCCATACAGTCGCTCCTTCCTCAGCAGTATATGAAAAAAAGTCTTTACCATCAGCTTTTCTTTTGCAATGAAGAAGTAGGTGCAGGGAAATAGAACATAATTGCATAATTTGGTGGGCAGGCTTTGACCTGTGCTTAAAGGCTTAAATGACTAGAAAAAACCTACCTATTGCCGTGTTTGTTTGTTTTTTAATTAAAAGCGTGTGAATGGAAGACATATCTTATCCTGCTGCATAATTAGCAAAATGTGTTTAACCTGAAATATAATAGACAACATAAATGGATGAACAGAAGCAGAAACAGCAAGTCTTGCAAGGAAGTCACCCAGGACTTGTGTTGTTTATTGATATTTAAAAGGAAACTGATAGAGTAGAAATAGATTCAGTTTTTAGCCTGAGGCTGAAACACAGATCTTTTCACCATTCACAACTTTTTAGGACGACCCATTTGTGTCTGCAGCATGCCTTTGACGAAGGACAGACAGAGTGAAGCTGTATGTATCATTTTTATATTACCTTTAAAAAATACATATATTTTGTCTGTAGAAATATAGGCAGCCATATTCTGTTCTGGAAATAACACTTGTAATTCAGGTTGTATGTTTTTAGGTTTGCTTAAAATATCTTCTTAGCTTGTCTTTCACCATGCCTTTTTCTCTGGCACCTTCTTACCTTCCCACTTCCTCTCCCACCCCTAATAAAAAGGCAAAAAGAGGAGAGAAAAGGAGAAAGAAACCAAGGGAACACAGTTAAATTTGCTAATGCTTGTACATTTAGTCTGAATAAATATTATTACAAGGTCAGCAACACACATAGGCATGCTCCTTGATGATGAAATAGCTCTCTGCTCATGGGACAGATGAGGAACTTTTAAGCTATAATCACAGAAGATCATACAAGATCTGTTACTTGGTTCTGCGCACAGCACATTACATTATTTCGCTCCGAACAGGGACCTTCTTGCACTCGGTTCCCTGACTGGAAGGTCACGCCATTGCTTAGGAACTTTTTCTTACTTCCAACTTAAGCACAGTTGTTCCTGGGACTTTTTACCCATTTCTGCTTTTGCCAGATTGCCGTTTCTCTTATTTAGCTGTCTTTCCTGTCATGTGTATCTTCTGATCGTTTTAATTTAGATAGTTTATTTTACTGAAACTTTTTTTCATAGGTATGCTTCATCTGTAACTAACGACATAATATAAACTGTAGCAGACTAATTTTTCCGCAGATCAGGAGTAGCTCTCTGTACAGTAATGGTTTTGGAAACCATTCATAACACAGCATCCAGTGCTTCAGAACTGGTCAACTTCCGACATCTTTTTTGCTGTCCTTGGTTATTGTTATCAATAGTGTTTGATTTCCAAATGGTTAAAATTTATTATACCTTGGGAAGAGAGATGTGGATTAAATGTGAATAAATACATTTTTATATATATTCTTCTCTCTTCCCTTGCAGTAATACTGTGTAGTAAGTACACACTGATTTATCACTGGAGACCCAAGTTTTTCGAGGAGCACATGCAGTGTCAGACTCAAGGGGCCAGCACACCATTATCAGAAGTTATTCTGTACACGTTGTCTCCCCAAAACAACTTTTTTACCTCTGTTTGATTATTTCATTAGAGTTACTTCACATAAATAGTAAATACCTTCGTGATGCTAGGTTGCCCTACAGGTAATTTTCATACACTACAAAGTGTGTGAGATACCTAAACCAGGTATTTCATGGAACTGAAGAGGAATAGCAGATTTAAATTTGTTCTGTGTTTAGAAAAACTAAACACGGTAATTTGCAAGTTCAAGTTCAGGATAGTGACCCTGGCAGCTTTTGAGGTAAAAAGGCTGGTTCATGTCTTTTGATCTTGCGGTTTCTGGTTTCATACAGCTATGAGAACATCTCACAGGTGATTTCTTTGTCTTAGGGTGGGCAAAACCATTTCTAATTCCAAATTGTCTCCTTGTCTACTACAGTGAGCATCTTAAAACTGTTCCTACCTCAGGGGAATTCACTGTCTTCTTCACTTTATCTGAACAACTGCTTGATGAAAGAATCTTACAGCCTTTGTGTAGCAGCATTTTATGCCTTAAGAGCTGGAGGTATAAAGATGAATACCAAAAAGCAACAGGTTAGCTCCATCCAGGCTTTAAAGATCATTGTAGAGAATCTGGATTCAGTGGCTCAAAGGTCTTTGTGCAGCAGCATAGGTCTTAGACCATGTGTTGTTTGTCTTGGTGTCCTGACTTTTTTTTCCCCCCAGTTGATACGGTTCTGTGCAGCCCTTCTAAACCATGTAGTTTCATAAACAGACATGAAACCTAAAATTCTGGGTTTGACTCTTTCCTGATTTGTGAGGAACGGTTGGTTCCCTTAGTATGTGGAGACATCTCGGTTTATGGACAACAGGTTCACGTCCCAACAAGGAAGTCTGTTCTTCAGGGCTGGACAGCCCTAACCCTAGAAACCCTTCTGCTCTGTCTGGCTGAGGTTTGTTGTGACAGATACTTCATTTTTAATGAGGGAGCACATTTTGGCTTTGAGCACAACAGGGCTGAGGGAGCAGAATTTTCTTATCCCTGCCTGTGATGACAGGATCCCATGAAAAGGGCAGGCATTTCTAGCTTGTTTTAAAAATGATCTTGTTTGTGTGGTGATGGATGAACCCACCCCAGGTACTCTCGATTCTCTTTGGCCCGCCCTTCAATCCACAAGAATCTGTTTCTTCTTCACCTTGCTGCAAAGGTGATGTTCCTTTTGTGGTTGTATTTTCTGAGAAGGTGGAAGAAATCCAGGCCCTTATTGCTGATCCTTCACAGACAGTGCTCTAGCTGGACAGGGTGTCCTGTGTCCCATTTGGAGTTTCTCTGCAAGGTGGTTTTTTAATTCCTTTTAAAGCCAGCTGTCAACCTGTGTGTTTTTAGCCAAACCACTTGCTTCCAATGCCAAGGCCCCTCTTCACATCCTCAGCGTCAAAAGGTTTGTCCTTCCTGTGGTGATGAAGCAGATCAGTCCCTAAGGATATTTGTAGCAAATAATGAAAAGGACAAAGAACATAACCATATCTGTGTGGAGACTGTTCAGCTGGATAATTAGACACATTAAAGTCTCTTATAAGACTGTTGGGGTGGAGTTCCCTTCTGTCATCAGTGTGCCCAAGCCACTGCTCTGGCCTCACTGAGGAATACCACCATTCCTGATGTCGTCGAAGTACCCACCTGGAACTCCATCCAAAACCTCATGGAGCTCAGCTCCTGCTGGGCACCACCCCGGGCACACAGGGCGCTCCGGGAGGAATGTTCTGCAGCAGTTCCTTACCTAAAGGATTCTGGGACCCCTACCAGGTTTGTGAGTGTGATTGGGGCTTACTCCTGGACCTCTCTGCACTTGCCCTTTATGAATGTAGACATGGATTTGAAAACAGAGTATTACTTACTGGTAACTGATGTTCTTTACGACACGCAGCCCCCATGAACATGCATGTTTTGCATTCCTCTTCCCCTCCCTTCCTTCTCCCGCCTGAAAGCCTTTTTGAAACTCCTGTCTTTGGGATAGCACAGTGGGATTAAAAACTGGTGTGGCACACTCTGGTTTACACGCACAGGATAGTAAGCGTGTGGCAGGACCACACTGGTATGCTAGACAGGTACTGGTACAGGGCATCCGTTCCTGAGTGATGGAGTGTATCTGTACCTGCCGTGGGAGTGTACCTATGAGCTGTGGATACCAAAGAACTGGAACGGCAATATATAACCTTTCTTTTCCTCTTGAAATCTCTCTCCTTTGTTTCATATTATCTTCAGTGAAGTTTTTCTGCATTCAGATTTTAAGTTCAGGCAAATCTGTCATCAGTTCTTAAAACGTTTGGCTGATTTTAAAACAAGGCTCTCTCTTGTTCAGAAACACACCATCCCATTTACTCCAACATGCCTAGCCATGTTTTTAAGCTTCGCTCATGTTCTTCTAAATGGAAATGTCACACTTCCTTTTCTAGCAAACTTGTGAAACTGGTCAAACTAGACTGACACAGCAGCATAATACTACGCTCGCTGCTACTTCAGCTTTGTAGACAAAATGCAATCCTCACAATGCCTGTGTCTGGCTCGGGGTAGATTAAAGCATGTGCTTTCTTGTAGGATAAATGATGTGGAAATCTAACTCACCTTGATGTGTCCTCTCTGTCTTTTTCTTTCTCTCTTTTCTTCCCTCCCTCTCTTCTTTTTTCCGCTGCCCCCCATCTCTTTTGAAAAATAGTGGAGACAAGTTCAAAGAGATGAGACTGTCTTCCACCATGTGGAGGGAATAAGGAGTGATAGCTGGGGGAACGACGAGAGAAAAACACAGCTCAAGTATTGATGTTGAGATGACAGCTTTCTCTTCTCTGGGCTTTTGAGCCTGCAAAAGATGGGAGGAGATAGCCCATTCCAAGGAAGAAAATCCTGGTGTTGGTCACTGGAGACCCAGCGTACTCCAGAGTAGTTTGGGATCTTCAAATTGGTTGCATTCTTACTAATGGTATTTATACAGTTTTCCTTTCTTACTGCTTAACCCAGGAAGGTGAAGGTCAGAGGAGCGATTATCATCTGCAGCCCACTCATTTCTCATTTATATGACAGAGCAGAGCAATTCCTGGATTTCATAAGCTGATACTAACCCATTCTCAACAATATCTGTTGAATTCCTTGATAATCTGTCTATTGTTTTCCACTGTCTCCAAGATACTTATTTAATGAACCCTCATGTTCCCCTCTGTGCTCTCCCACCCAGCAATACATACCTTACATGCACATTTGTGTAAAACAGCAATACATTAGAAATAAGTATTAGTGATGCAATGATAAATGAAGCTAAGGTGGCACTTCTAATTACAAATACCCTTTGTAAATGTAAGTATTTAGAAACGACAAAAATGGCTTACTTAGCTGAAGTGCACTGAAGTATGTATATATTTATACTATTATGAAAATGAGGGAAGGGAAGGAGTAAAAAGCGATGTTCAGCTCTGAGGACAGACTCCAGAACAAGTTTCTGAGGAGAACAGTAACTTCTCACATGTGGTGATCAAAATGGCGATGGAGGTGACATAAGTTACTTTAATTGCCGAACTCACAAACTGAAGAACGACCATGAAAAATACCTGCTAGGATTACAAAGCCTACTGCAGATATATTCCTCTTGTAGATTAAAAAGAAGAAAGGTATATTTTTGCCTAATGCCAGACTGCTTCAAAACCAAAGCAAACCAAAAAGGATCGGTAGATAGGAAGTGTATTGAATGGTAAAAATGGTATATTTATACATTTCAAGTATATGCAAAAAAATCTCTGCGCCCCANTAAATAGAAAAATATTTCAAGCTTTCAATCCTGTGCTTTGGTTTATTAAAATTTATAAAAGCTAAATAGTGGTTCTTGCTGTTTGTTTCATGTTCCCAGGGCTGGCTTGTTTATCCCCAGGAAGAGGTGGGAGTGTCTCTTGGGATGCTAGCCTCACAGTCTGAGTCTGGGAACAAATTCATCTAACACAGCACTCCCAAATTAAAAGAAGAGTTACTGGTTGGAGGTTATGGAAATCTGTTTAGGTGAAGATATACCACAGAATCTAAATTTAATTTGGAAATTATTATGGGCAGGTGCGATAGCGCTAATATTCAGGGTGTCTGGCATTTTCTACTGTAAGAGCCTGTTTAAGTTGCTTAAAAATGTTGAAAATTTCACAAAAACAGCTCAGCTTTTTTAAAAAACATGTTTAAAGAAAAATGGTTTTAGTAATTAAAAAAACCCACACCACAAGCCCTCTTCTTTAAACAGACCTTGCAGTCCCATTGTTTTTAGTAGAAACTTAAAAATGAACTGCTGCTGTGCTTGGCGTGCGGGGTAGCTCACTTACCATTGCCATCAGTCTGCCCAAGTTACCCACACCTGGCAGATCTGAGTTTGTAACGCCGCCTGCTCGGTCCAGGAGTGCAGCTAAGTTCCTCGAAGAGCCTTTCAGCATGGTGCTCTCGCCTGTGCTAGCAGCCACGGGCTGTGCCTGGCATGGAGAAGGCAGGCTGCTCTGAAAGCAGAGGTGAGGCGTAAGACCTGAGCTGAGGATTTGGCACAGAGGGATTGCTGGCAGCTGCGGGAAGGGAGAAAAACCTGTTGTGGGGGCGTGAAGAGAGGATGACTTGCTGGAGGAAGGGCCAGAAGTGGGAAGAAGAAACCAAGGTCTGATGAGGAGCCATGGGAAGGCTGGAGCTGCACCATGGTAGGGCAGGAGCGAACAAGAGATAAGCGTTGGAGGTGATTCTAGCACTAGCTAGGGTAAGGCAGCGAAGGCTGGACACAGAGAAAGAGGAGGGGTGGCACTGTACAAAGGCAGGGGGAGCGCAGGGCCTGGGTTCCTGGGGATGGGGACCACAGGGAGAGCAGAGGCTGGGAGCTGTAGAGACAGAAATTCAGAGGAGAGAAGAGAGAAGCCTCTAGGTCTGCCATGAGAGCAGGGCTAAGAGCTTCACACGGGAAAGGTAGCAGGACTAGGACATGAACAAATGGGAGGCGGCAGGGAAAGAACACCGCATCTGAGTTGACATCGGCAACCTCAATTTTCACATCTTAACTTTTGATCCTATTTTTGTGACCTAATATAATGTTTTAACATACAGGGCTCTTGTGCGTAGGGGTGTTAAAAATATCTGACCTTGGAAGAATATAGAATATACTTACTGTATGAGCATTTGTAAAAACACGGCCTGAATTTCATGAAGTGCATACTTCAGCATCCATGACCTCCAGTGCTAATATTCTAAACAATCGTGACACATCTTGAGATCCGTGTGTTTTTTGAGGGAAGGGTTCATTGAAATAAGCTGACTGCAATGTGAAGCAAATATAAGTATGAAGTTTTCCCTCATGAGAACTACGCGTCGCTTTCATATTGCAAACCATCAGGTTTGGTTGGCTGCTTCTACGAAGGTGCATGTAATCTGACGTAGAGGCTTAAGTTACAACGAACAAGGTTACCAAAAGACTTTTTGAAGGTGGGAAAGCTGGGTGTTCAATGTGATTATTAGACTTACTGCTACTGTTTTCAAAGCTAACTGTGAATCTTACTTGATACCATGCTCCTCCAGCTTTCAGTATGCCTTTGGCACATAAAGAAATCTTCTGTAAAAGAGGTAGGAATTCATGCAAGCTTTTCCCCCTTCCTTCCAAACATTAATATAGCTCCTTTCACTTCTTAATAAAAATTTTAAATATCTTCCCTCGCTGATAGGCTGTTATTCACAGTGGGAGCCAAATTAATCTGTGCTCCTGAAAGCTCATTGAAGCAAATAGTTCTATCAGGAATGAATTTGGGCTCAAGGGTTAACTGCTGTCCCTGTTAACACCTGTTACAGAAAGCAAAGGGAGAAAACTTGATGAGTTTTGACTACAGCCTTTTATATAGCCAAAAACTCTTTGCCTTTTTACAGACTTCTGGTTTTTTTTTTTTTTTTTTTTTTACCTTTAAAGTACCTGAATTTAAAGGGGATATCCAAATGTCTCTCTATGGAGACTTAAAACAGCCTTTGTGGAAGTATTTTGAGCAGTGCTAATAACAATGGTTTCTGGCAATTGCAAAATGGGACCTGACCAATTTTAGTAAAGTAATGGCTCTAAACCCACCGAGCTTGCTTTTGAAATGGTGTTTCAGTCTGAACTGAGTTAAAGTGATGTTTTAAGAAACAGTTTTGCACCTCGCTGGAAATGATAGGCAGCTGCTAGACGAGGTAATGATCTGTCTTCACATTTGATGCCTTCTTTTATCAGTCTAAGGCTTTTCACTGAGTCAGATCTATTGATTAGCATTAGTTTACTTCTCAGCCTGCTTTGCATTGAAATGTCACCGGCTTGGGATACTAAATGCATGCCAGCAGGAGCTTGAACTCTGTCTAATGCTGCTGGGTAAATTACATGTTTGCTGAGTGTTTAGCAAGGGTAATAGCTTTGCAGCCCCCCCCCAAATGTTAAATGGGGTCATTTCTGTCTCTTGTGAACAAATATTGGGGGAGAAAATAGTGGGGTCACAGGGAAGATACCCTGCACTTTGCTTTATATGGAGTGTAAGTTTATGGAGTTACAGTGTGAGTGGAACTCCAGAAAGTTTGGGGTAGAATCTCTGCTTCACAGTAACTGGTGTGTCTACATTCAAAAGAATGATAATAGGAGAGTGGGAGGAGAAAGATGATCTACATCATTACTATTAATGACATTAACTTACCTCTTAAAAAAAAAAAAGAACAGAAGCAACTTGGGGAAACAGGAATTTGGTTGAATGCAGTGTTTTAATCTAAAATACTAGGGGGCTTGTTTTGTTTTTCTTCTTTTGCTTGCAGGGTTCCAGGTGCAACACTAAATATATATGGTCACTTTGAAAGCAGAAGCTTAACTATAACACTGCTCAGTAATTATGTTAACTGCATTGATGGAGGCTAGCAGAAAGCTAATTGTAACCTTGGGGAGGAGGAAAATAGTCTGGATATATTGAACAGGAGTTTTAACAACCCATTATTTCATATTAGTTTTAACTTTTTCAGTATGTCTTTGAAATCTGGAATTTTTCTGAAAGTTTCTGGAAATGTTATTGTTGTAAGAAAGACTGGAATATAAAGATTTATATTCAGTAATTTATTCTGATGCTTCATCTTTATTATAATTCTCATGTATTTTTCAGACAATTCCACCCTTTGCTCCCTTTCTGTGTTTTTTCTCTAGCTTTTTCCAGGCAGGTTTTTATACCTCACCATGCTGTGATAAACATTAATAGATTGGGTCAATGCCTAATACCTACTTTCTGCACTACTTGTAAATAAGAAACTAACATTTTTCTAACATTTTAGTTTATTTCATGTTATAAACACAGAACATATTTTGTTTAGTTGGTCATTGTAAGATACACTGTAGGTAATATTGATTCCTTAAGATTTCTGGTACTGTCTGATTCCACCCCCCACTCCTCCAATCCCCAGGATTACAATTAGAAACAATTCAGAAAACAGGGTCAAAAAAAAACCCAAAACAAACCCAACAACAATTTATGGTAAAGCGATTCTTTAAAATAACACGGCAGTATCCTGTGTGCGCAATCTTTCTTCTCTGTGTTGGTACAATGTTTTAAGACATTTCCAAGAACAATGCTGTATGCTGCACAAATGTGCGGTAATTGCGACACAAAAAAATGTTTGCTTCTGTTTAATACCTAATTTTAGATAATAAAGGACGTAGTGTTATTTAGCTTAGCGATTACATCATCTGAGAAAGGTGGCCATTAATTTCAAAGAGAAGATGTGAACAAAATATGGGAGGGGAGAGCATCTCATGATGATTCTTGAAAAAAGATGCATCCCGCTCTGTGTATCTGTAGAGAAAAATGAACTGCAAATGCTGAAATTTGCTAACAGTTTTAAAGTAGAGCTAATGTGTGGCATGCCTTGGCAAGCTGTATCTTGCCAATTTTTCTTCATCCCCTCAAGCATATGCCTTGCTTGCATAACCAGTTTTTTAGCCACATGGATTCAGTGTTCCACACTGCGTGGAGGCTGTGCAGTTTTATCACTAATACTAAAAGAACATTCATGTTCAGTTGTTTTGAATAGCAAATTCGATCTAAAAAAAAAAAATCCTGGATATTACTTTAAAAAATAAAGAAGTGATCTGGTGAGCAGTGTGGTTATGCCACTGCATGTGTCACCCATCTCTGCATGCATCAGCTCTGCTCTCTCACAGAGGGATCTTCCCATTGTGGTGAAACTCCCTCCACATCCCAAACCACCCCTAAACGGTCTTTAGCTTGGCCAGAATACTAAAGGCCATATGGCCCTATAACATTTTGTTAATGCTCTTCCAAATCTCAGTAAAAGCCTTTCTTTTCCAGCAATGTTAGTGTCTTGCCTGAATAAAATGAAATTTTAGTTCCTTGAAAGAAAATGTTATCAGCCTTCCTAGCAGCTGTGAGAATTGTGCTATGCTGATTAGATGTGACACACAGAAGAAAAACTGCTCTAGCAAGTGGTATTTGTGATTCAGTAGGTGACACTCTTCTCTCTAAACCCGGGCCGAATCAATGCCCCAGCAGGATACCAGGGGACAGCATACCTTTTGCTGGCCCTGTCGTTCAGATGAGATGTAAAACCAAAGTCCTGGCCCCTTGTAGTCATGACGGGTTCCATAGTAAACTAAAACAGAAGATAGGAGGTTGCCCCCGCATCCCAGTTGGATTTACTGATGAATAAATGCCATGGAAAATGCACCGTGACAGGTAGGTATGGTTCGCTTTCTTCCTATACAACTGCACGTTGTATACGGCTACTCGGTGCCGCTGGACTCCAGGAGAGGGTTCCCAGAGCCGTGCACCTGGCAGTAGCGACACACATGCTGCTTCCAAGCAGCGTGTTGGCAAATAGGCCATCAAAAGGGCCCAGGAAGGGAACCCGTGTCAAAGGGAGAGGCTAAACAGTTCACTGTGGGGCTACACAGGCGTTGCTGTTTGCACAGAGTCGAGGATGAAGGTTTTCTGCTCTTAAGCATCAAAGAGAGTTCCAGGTGCAGCAACTAATTTTTCCTGTAACATTACCTTTCACTTAAGTTCTGGGTCTCTTCATTCCTTCATCTGTAGAAGACTTGTGTAAGAATCTAATGTGAGCCTAGGTTTTTTGCATTTATAGAATGGTGAAGGATTAATAAATTGGTATATACAGAAACAGGAAGTATTCTGAAAATCCTTTCTTATGTACTGACAAACTGACAATGCAATGCAAAGAGGCTTTGCATGAACTTACGAATTTTCAGACCATGATATGGAGATACAGAGTCCTGCCAGAAAATTGTTTTGATTGATTCATTGATTGATTGATTTATTGTTAGACTGGAAAATGTTAAGTGTGAGAATGCTACTAGTTTTAAGGTATTCAGAATTGTGTACTGAAATCTGGTTGGTAGTATTTGCAGAATGGCAAAAGACAGCTGAATTATGTATTTTGTAGGAAGCTATTAATCTTCCTTGGGAATACCATATGCAAACAAGAATACTTCTAAAAATTAAGTAAAATGTACCGAATAGTCAAGAGGGGAAGGCTAGTACGAGTTCAAAACGCGTGTAATAGTAAAAAGATTCTTACAGAAGATTACATTCTCACATATTACAACATTTGACTATCTCAAAGATTAAAGCTTATTTTGTTACATTTAATACAGAGCACATATGACTTACAAGTGTGAGTCTGTAAAAGTCTCTTTAGAAATGCAGTTTAGTTGTATCTCAAAGAGTTCATCAGGTTTGTACTTGACTTTCCAAGGACTTTCCTTTCTGTCCCACAGTTTGATGCCACTGGACTGCCTCTGCCAGTGGAGGATGAGTGGACTCTTTATCCTGAACCCATCATTGTTGGTTTTTTTTTGCTAGGCTTAAATCTGGCAAGCAATACAAAAGGCACTTGCTGAGCTGGAAATTATTTCCTTCCCCCACCCCCCCTTTTTTTTTTCTTTTAAATGTATTATTGCAGAGACACAACTGTAGTTAGTAATGAAAAATTAAACGTTAAAACAGAGTGAGCCGTGGTGAGTGAAGTGATCTCCCTTGAGCTCTGGTTCCATAGTCACAGAGGCTGTTCAGACGTACTTCTTACGGAACTTCTGAAAGACGTTATAACGAAATTTTCAGATTTTGTCGAACTGACTATACAGGAGACATGGAAAGAGGCAGCAAATGAAGGGGGAGGAGGAGGAGGGAAAGAAGAGAGAGAAGGTGAATTATGCTTTCATGTGAACCAAACCAGACAGTTAAATGGCTCTGCCCATGCCCAAACTGAAGTTGTTTGTGGTTATTAAAATCTAAAAAGGGAAAAGAATCAAAGTATGTCCCCTTTCTTCTTCCACCTGCGCACACGCTTGCAGCCGAATTTATTACCGTGGTCACAGTATTGGTTGCTTCATAGTAAGTGACTGAATAAAAGCATGGTTGCTCGTCCCAGATCAATTTGAAGTCCTAAATTGCTGTCTAATTCTGAACAACATGCATGCAGTACCCACCCTTCTGTCCATGAGAATAACCACGTATTTCAGATGCAGCCAAGCTTCCCGTCAGTTTAGTTAAAGCAGCTTGTGCAGATTTATCTAAACCAAGCGTGTGTATAAGCGTGTGCATGTGTGAAAATGAAAAATCTTTTCTCTGAGCAGCTAATCCTCAGTGGTGGGGGACTAAGCACGGTTTCTGTTGTTTTTTCTATGAAAAATAATCAGTGGTGTTTCCCTATAGGCCATTTTCCAAATGCTGGGGAAGAAAGGAAACATCATATTCCTTTCCCTACTGTCTCTTCTCTTCCAGTATTTTGTTATTGCTGCTGCTGCTGTTGTTAACAAGTACAAATAACAATGTTATATTGCTTGGCTGCCTTGGCTTTTTAGGAAATCTGCAAATTATGAATAATCTCTGTTCTTGAGCATTAAAAAAACAAACAACAACAAAAACCCCAACCCCAACAAAAAATCCAAACCCCAAACAAGCAAACAAAACATTAAGCTTGGTTATCTGTTAATTGCTCTGTTTTTTCCAGGGCCAGGAGAAGGCCTCAAGGCTAACCTGCCACTTAGGAGCTAACTTGCTACTTGCAGTATGTGTCTCACAAGCAGGTCTCTCTGTTCTCTCTTCATTTCCTTGCCTTTTTGCTGATGCAGCACAACCCTTGAGTTGATGGCTTTGGGGGCTTGTTGCGTGGGAGATACTAAGGTGAGACATTTTTTTCTGATAGATTTTTTTTTTTAAGTTACTGGAGTAAGGAATTAAGCCTTCCAAAAACCAGTCTGATAAAGGACAAAGAGGCTTTCCCCGCCCCCCTGTGATTTTTGGAACATGGAGGCTCTAGAAGCCAAGGCATAGCGAGACACTTTACGTTGGCTCCTTCGCCGTAATAGCCAGAACTGAAGTCCCAAACAGAGTGCTCTCCTCAGCCCAGCGAACAACGCGCGTGCGTTACTGTGACTGGTTCTGTACAAGTTGGTCTGTAGCAGCTGCAGGTAGAAGTCAAGGTAAATACTAGTACCACGTAGCCCCAAAGAATTGGTTTAATTATTGCTGTACAACAGAAAGTGTAGAATAGGGCAGGTTTTCAGGCACAGAGATTGTCAGAATATTAAACTATTAGGGAAACATTGTTCTTTGGGACTTTGGGAAGAGTACTTATAAAATTCAGAAGAGAGTTACTGCCAGCAAGTTTTCATTCATTAACTGCATATATTTACAGCTCAGATACCGTGGTTATACTACTAATTCTGAAGACAAACAGAGCCATCCAGTAGCCTGTGGTTTTGCACGAAAAATAAGTATTTTGTCCTCTCCTGTTTGTGATTAAGCATATGACTTTTAATATATTCATTTATGGAAATGTATTTTCTAAAAAATGCTGCTGAAAAGCGAGTATGAGTGAGTTGTGGTCTTCCCTTAACCTGTTCTCTCTTTGGTTTCTTCCTCTCATTAATGGACTGTCTTACTGGGTGCTGCGTACTGGTCACTTAGGTGCACCAGCTGGGGAGGGAGCGTGTGTGAAATGGAAATGGGGATGTTGATGACCTGAATTAAAGTGGATCATTAGTGGCACCTTCCCTCCTCGTTGTACCCTTCTTCTAGATGCTTGTGTGAAAGCAGAACAGGAAAACATGAATTTTTCCTCAGACTTTACTCACTGAAACACTGTAACTGTGCAAATCCCATCGGGGGGAGAAGAGAGCGTGTGCACACGTACGCACACGCACACAGAGAACTGGAGAAGAAAGATGGAAAATTCCGTATCATCACATCCCAGAAAGCTGTATTCCATTGCTTTAACACATACCAAAGCATAAAAGCAATGCAGGTATTAAGAGATTTAATAACATTAACGTATTCTGTCTCACTTTGAAAACAACCACTTATTTTAAACGTAACTGCTTTTGTGAATAATCATGAAAACCAGTTTTCTTGTCTTTATGATTGAAAGCTGTCTGGATGATATGATTTGGGGTCTTTTTGATTAGTTGGAAATATGCTTTTTTCCTGTATTGTGCAAACAAAATCTGTTTTTACATAGGTTTACATGAAGACCATAACATACAAACTCTATAGAAAGCACGGTGCTGGTTTTTGTGAAGTGCAGCAGATGTAGTGCAGCCGTTCTGATTTTTCATACTGCGGAGGTGCAGCGTGGAGCACTGTGTGCTGGGACACGCACGCTTTGCAGGCTGCAGCTCACTGCTAGAGACGATGCTACCTCCCTTGTAGAACTTTGTGGATCTCATTTTGCTTGCTTGCAGTTTTGAGACTTTGCCTTTGTGACATGGATGTGGGGATGGTTTTTCAGTAAGGTAATATGGACTTAGGCAGTTGGTTCTGAGACAACTTTTAACTCTTGAAAAGTGGAAGATTGTACATCATCTCAGCTGCGGTCTGTTGAGAACTACATACGTGCATGTGGGTATATGTAAAGCTATTTTACCAACAACCTAACCAATTTGCTACCATTTGTGTTCTGACCAAGCTCAGAATTTGCATTGAAACACAGGTGCAGCAAGGCTAGGGAACAAAATCCAGGCAGGCCAAAAGGAGTTCATTCCTGTAATTGAGACTCAAAGAGCCTTGTACATGTAACGTTCGTGTCAGCTGCCTTTTGTGAAGAGAAGTAAATTATGTGCCCTGTAGAACAGAGATGATTTTCCACTGAAAGGTAGGTAGTTTGTGAGATCCAAAGCCAAATGTAATGTAAATCTCCCTCACCTTTGTAGTCATCATTCTTCCCTGCCTAAAATACCCTCCAACTCCCAAAGTGCTTTGAACGGTAGTTTCTGTTAAAGAAAATGCATTAAGAAATTATTTTTATATGCGTATATATAGACACACACAGAGAGAAATGCTAATGCTGTGGAGGTGAGAAGACATCTGCCTGATAGCTCTGAGCTGTCATAGCTGGATCGGAATTAACACCGTTTCTGTAGTAAGTTGTCTTGTACTTTACTCCTGTTTTGAAAAGCTTGTCTTCATTATTAGCCCAAGAAGTCTGGCCATATAGTCCAATAGTTATTTTACCCCTTTAAAATAGGATCAGATTAAACTGATTGTCTTCATATTCAGGCAGCCTCCTTCCTTAAAGATGAGCAACACAAGAAAGAGTCGGAGTAAGTTTTCTTTTCTTACTATTTAATTTGACCTATCAAATTATAAAGTTGTTGCAGTCACTCTTGATGAAAGTATAACTGGGATGGGGGCAGTGAAGTTAAAATAAAAATAATCTTTAACTGTTTATAGCAACTTCTTCTCTTATACAACATCTCTCAATGGACAGGACTGATAAACCTATGGGTTTTTTTGCCTTTTAAGATGATGTTAATGGCTTCAGTTTGTCTGAGGGGGGGGTTTCTCTGAAAAACATACTTTGTAAAGGAATGAAATACTGGCAGTCATTCCACAATTTTGGTAATACTTTGAGGTATTTACCTTACCTTAGAAATAACGCTGAATTCAAATTTCGGGAAATACCATGATTTAAACAGTCAAAGTAAATTGTATTTCGCACTTAGTCGATGAGTGCACATTTAATCAGGGTATTCCCACCAAACATTCCTCCTCTGGTAAGGCAAGTGTGAATTAGCCAATGTAACAAGTTCTGCTAGTTGTTTGTTCTTCCTCCTAAGGCAAAAGTTAAGATAGTTTTTTTATCTGAAATGCCAAAGCGACTTAACCTTTCAAACTGTGCTTTCTGAGACTGAAAGGTTGGCTTTTCAGTAAGAGGCTTCCTGGACATAGACTCTGTCATCTTCACCACCACCCCTAACTTCCTGGCATGTGTTCTGGGCTCTGTTACCTTGCAGTGGCACCACCAAAGTGTCGGGGGTGACAGTTCTGGTGTTCACAATGGTTGCTCTGGCTCAGCTTAGTAACGGAACCAAGTGATGGGCGCAAGAACTGCGCTGCACCTGGAATCCTCTGATTCCCACCTCACGTCTGCACAGAAACGGGTCCCCTGCTCGTAAAAGGTATCATTTTGTGTGTTCATCAATATCAGTATTTGGGTGGCTGGCTTACAAGGGATGTTTCTGAGGGAAGAATATCGAGTGCCTTAGGACTTAGGTTCATGTTCTTGCATTCTGGGACCAAACGTGCATGTGCAACAGTCTTATCTTGAGGTGCCATTTCAGAAACACCTGTGAAGTCCAGTCCCACTGCTATCTCTTCCAAAGCAAGGCAGCATGCTGAAAGTAAACAAAAAGAGCCAAGTTAAGCTGTAGATATCTTTGCTGCAGGATGTTGCAGGTGCCAAAAAAGTACATGGGTTCAACATAAAGATTGGACGAATGAATGGAAGAAAACTCCCATCAAATGTTATTTACTACAAAGATGTGTGACCTCTGGTTCAGCAAGTCTTGAATTACAAATCACTGAAGATTGGGAATATATATTCAATGGATGTATATCGCCAAGTAAACCACATTTTTCAGCTTGGTGGGTGGCTGAAATTGTGAGTGAACCCATATGCAAGCACAGAAAGCCAGAAAATTTTATTTCCTCAGCAGTATCTGCAGAGGAACAAAACAAACATGACCCTGTTTCAGGTTGCTCTGCCCAGCATTCTGGATTACTTGCTTGAGCTGAAAAGAAGTGGGCCTCTGTTAAGTTTGCTCTGGTTGTACTTGCTCTCCCTCTCTGCCTGGAACTCACAAGTAGAGATTTTCTCAGTGCTAATTCACCCCACCCTCCGGAGATTGCTGAAGGATCCATGAAATCTCTCCTCTGGCTGAGGAGAGGGTCCTACAGTGAAATGTCAGTATCAGCCTTGCCTTCTGGATCAGTTACAGCCAGTGTCCACCTACCCTCCCTGTTATTTTTGCAGAGAAGCCGATGGTTGCCTTCATGCCTATATGATCTTGGACAAAAGGAAAGGAGAGATCCAGGGCCTTGTGGTGGATCCTTAATTAGGTACTCTTCAGGGCAGGGTAACTTCTAGGGCACAAGCCAAGTTTTCCCCTGAAGCCATGTCAGAACTCCATTTGAGTCTCTGCGGCTCATCCTGCTCGTGTTCTCCTCTAAGGGCTTTTATGTCTTACATGTTTTGTGACCAAGACAAAAAGAAAAAAAAATACTCTTGTCAGGAGGTCTCCTTCAGCTTTCTGGATCTGTGATTAGAAGCTCTCCATACCTGGTGCACTCAACACCAAGACTGTTACTAGTTGAATGACGCTGTGAGGGTCACTTAGGGAAGTGGAAGGCATGTGATGACCCAGGCATGCTCCACCACAGCTCAGGCAATGCCAGCAGATTTCCTCTCTCAAGTTTTTTTCAGTATCACCTAGAGGGTTTTTTTTCATGTGTTTACCAAGCTTTGCACCCTGTTGGAGTCTGGCTGATTGATGCTGGTGTTGGGAGGGCAGATCTTCCATCTCCCATGGACTCTGGAACCCTTCTTTAGGTAAGCAGCATTTTCTGGGAAGTACAGTTTGGAGCTTACATGGAGAGGCGTTTAAAGGAGATGGAAAGGTTATTTACTTGTAGCCATTCTAGCTCTAAGGTGTGTTATTCTCCTGTGTTTTCACAAACCATCCTGTTATCACCCTCCTTGGAGTCTCTTAGAAAAAAATTTCTCAGGTTAGGAAGTGAAGGGGAGGAGCACATGCCATTGATTTCATAGCCGTATGCAGGGCACGTGGAGGAGGTCATGTTTGTCTCCCTCCTCTGCAGATACTGCTGAGAAAATAAAATTCTTAGGCTTTCTGTGCTTGCATATGGTTTCACTCACAGTGAGAATGTACACACAGACAATATTTATACAAGAACAGTTACCTATATCTGTAAAATATAGTTAAAAACAATTATTGAAGAATTTTATGCTTGAACATTTTCAAATAAAAGCCATGTTTATGACAGGTTGTGGGGAACCTAATGAAGAATATTTCATTCTGATGGAATAAATTAGCTTTGTTACAGGTTTCTTGTTTCAGAAATTGGTCCCATTGTGCTGTGGAGCATGTAGAGCTCTGTTTGTGAATCTCTTGATGCATGGTAGGAGATGAGAGCTTCAGTAGCTTGTTGAATCACTACCCTGAAACTCCTTTGGCTTTCCTCGTTATGATCTGGGTTTCTGGCCTTTGTATGGTATTAAAACAATCCCAGTTTTCTCATCCCTGGAGAAGACTCAAACTTCCTCCAACGACCGTGAATTCTCACTTTTGCCCACATCTACCATAATGGGTTTCTTTTCAGAGAAACCTTGTTAGGGACTGTGTATAGTCCATATAAGGATTTTCCTTGCATACAGTGCATTGGTGTGATCAGCAAGTAAATTGTTTGTGTTTTGGGGGTGTTTCCCACCCACATGTGAACAGCGGTGAAGATGCTAGTTCAGATTGGGAGGGGGAAAGAGAAATACCGAGGAGAGGTGGCAACTCATCTCAATGTTAGTCTCTTAAAGTGCCCAAGGCTGTATCTGCCTGACCTATCTACTGCTTGTCTGCTGATCATTCGTTACTGGAGAGTTTTGAGGTACTTGAATTGTAAACAACCCATTTCTCTATTGTTCTCATGTTTCTTCTTTACCCATACCTTTATTGGATGTAGGTTTTCAGTGTTCTGTACAGTGAAACGAGTATCTCGGCTTTTTTTCTTCAGGAACAGTTGTCCAGTCTGTTAGTTATTAGTCCCTCCACTAGAAGCAGCACCATGCCTTTCAAACAGTTTCTTCTGATACGGGTTGCATTTGGAGGACTGCATTAACTGGCTTAGTCTCCTGTTTCAATCTTGCTTTATTAAGTTGATGATATTGGGACTGACACTCCGCTAATGACAATTTCATTTAGTGGTAAAAGGAAGGGAATGGAAGGCAGCACTCATCTAATCATGCAGGCGCTCGTCTGGGTTGGCTCCTTTCACATGTTCTGTATTTTCATAAGTTTTAAGAGGATTGGACCAGTATGTCAAATATTTATGCATATATACCTTATTTTCCCTTTAAAGTGTTCATTCTGCAGCATGGAAAGAGATGTGAATAATTCCTATGAGGCAGTACGGGCTGTCTTAGAACTTTTTAAAAGCATTTTTCAGAGCTTTGTGATTGTGTGTGTTAAATGTTGCTATTGGATTTTGGAAGATTTGGAAATAGAGATTTAGTTACCAGCAAGGGAATTTTCTTGCTTTTCTAGAGTTTTGGAAAGCTTATTTTCGAGGAATTGGGGTCACCTTCTGTTTAACAGGCACTGAAAGGCATTTGAAAAGCATTTGCTTTTTATGCTTTGTATCTCCTAATGGTCTGGTTGGCAGCTCTAGAAAATCATACATACAGAGCATTAGTGTTTTCACGTGAAAAGGTCGTAAGCCAATACAGTCTACATATTAGATGTTTGGGTTTTTTCAAGTATAAACAGACCATTTGCTTTCTGTTGCTTGATTTTTCAATTGTTACTGCTCACACAGCACAAGACTGAAAAAAGTACCTTCTTCTGCCTTACTTAAAGTCACATCTGCTGCTTACAAGTCATTATATCTGAACTTACACTCGTCCATATTAAAGTACCGATAAAGTGCAGGTGTCCTCTTTGAAAAGACGGTGGCCATTCATTTGTGCTTTTCCCCGTACATCAGAGAAGCTTACCAGATTTTTCTTCCACCATGCCTTTCAGTTCCTGAAGCTTCCCCCCGCCAGCCGTTAACACTGACCATCATTTGAGATAGTTTTAGCGAGACTGCAGAGGCTTATGAAGTGACAGATCATCGTTCCTACAGGGCCTCCCAAAGCTGTTACAGGGAAAGCAAGTACAGTGGAGAGATTCTGCACTGTGCCTTTAAGGGCTTGTCATCAAAGAGCAGCATTCTTAGCAAGTTAACTACCATGAGGTAATATGATGAGGATGAGATAATTTGGGTTTTCAAACAACTTAGCAGGTCAAGGTAACCCTTAGGTTTCTCTAAGGATTTCAACTTTGTTAAATCATTTGAGAACTACACGATTGTGGCTAGAAATTTTCCCTTAGGATGGCCATCTCGAGTGCAGCGTGCAACTCACCCTCGCTTGCCGCGTTCCCTGACTGCAGTAGGGCTGGGACGGGATTCCTGGAACAAAACCGTAAATTGTCTCCTGCAATCTGCATGCCTAGGAGGCCTGCGAACAACAAGGAGCTCAAGTACTTTTAAAGCCACTGCAGTTGATTTTTCCCTGCGTAAGGGACCTAGATCAAGCCAAAGATACTACCTGGGGATTACAGCAGGGCCTTGGGTTCACCTTTTTTTGGCAGAGAGGGCCAGCGAAGGAGGGATTGTTGCTGCTGCCCCGTGTGGGGGTGAGGCCGAGGCAGCAGCCTGCCTCCTCAGGGAAGCCTGGCTGGCTGCCGGCTCCCAGGGCGTTCTGACTTGGGAGTTCGCTTCAGGGTTTGCATTGGAGAGTGGAGGGGAAGAGATGAGGATGGAACAGGGACTGGATTTTTTGGTTTTTGGATAATTTAAGGGGGAAAAAAACCAAAACAAACCCAAAACAACAACAACAAAACCGTTCGGCCTCTACATTCCAGTGCTCGTAGGGGGGCATTTTTTAGCTCTTATAAAATGGAGGGAGAGGGATGTGAGAATAATGATCTAAGTACCTATTACAGGTTCACAAACTAGAAGATGTATAAAAATAATCCAAAACTGCTTCCTAAAAGTTTCATGTTTTGTAAAGCTTTTTTCCTTGTTTTGAGCCCAGGCACGGGATTTTTCAGTGCTTCCGCTTGGTAAAACTGACTCCAGTTCTGGCAGAAGGCAAGAAACATGATTATTTTTGGCATTTCTCAATAATCTTTTTTCCTCTAATACTACTCTTTAGAGCCACCCCAGAGCCTTGCTCAACTTACAGAAAAGTTCATTTCAAATTGTGGGAAAAAACAGCCCTTGTACAGTTAGAAATAACAGTTAAATTACATTCAGTGAGGTGTATATATGCATGTGCAGTCCTTACCCAGTTTGCCTTTTCTCCCCTTTAAAGCAGAGGTGATTTTTTTTGCTTTAACTCCTTTGTGGGAAAACGTGCATTAAGTGTGATTAATACGGCCAAATGTTTTGGGTCAGTCCTGACAATTTGTAAATGTGGGCTTTGTTTTCTGTTGGGGTGGGAGTTGTTTATATTAATTTTTTCCATGGGAGTAACTGGAACCAATCTAAGGTTCAGATTCAAACAGAGGTTTGAATATTTTCAATGCGATTGTCATGTAGCTTCTGTAGCACTAGATACTGTCACCCAATAAATATATATTCCCTTTCTAGTCTCTCCGTATTTAGTGTTAAGCAATTATGCTAGTATTTGGTTGCAATCACTATATTTTTTCTGTTTTAGCGATACAACCAAAATTTTCAAACCTGGGTCACATTTAGATCTGTAATGGCCTAATTTTCAGAGATGTGAAATTAATTGAAAATGTGAGTGCTTATCATTTTTGAAAATTAGGCCAATTATTTCAGTGACTAAATATGAACAGAGGTACCTAATAGTAGGCAATCAAGTTTGAAAAATTTGTAACAGCTTTTATATCTCGGAATCAATTCCTTGCTTGTCTACAGTGATCTCAAGTGCTAAACATCAGTGAAATTAATGTTACGGTGTGCGCCCAGGAAAATGTTCGGACATTTTAAACAGCTACAAGGGATTAAAGTTTTATCTGACACTTTTAGTATCGGAACAAAGAGCACAAATGTTTCTTTTTATCTTCCACCTTTGCCTAATACAGTCAATTAGGACTTTATTTACCGAACTTAGTGGAAAGGCTTTCAGCATGCGTTTTATTTGGTCCCCTCTTTCTTCTTCCCGTCGGTGTCAGAACCGCAGCAGCTCCCACCCTCCGTGGCGTCCTCACCCGCGCCCCCAGTCTTTAATTTCTAGTTACTAGGGGGGTTTATTGGGGGCGAGTAGGTCAGGGCAGCTGCAGGGCTGCGCTCCTTTTTAACTCGGACCATTTGATCTCGCCTGGCACGGCCTTGTCGGCCCCGGGTTCGCTCCGCAGCCTTTCAGTTTAATTAATTTCCGTGTCTGTTTCACGCTGGCAGGTACCGCACAGCCCTCGCGGAGTCTCACGTGGCGGCCGGCCCGTGAGGCGAA
>VZTV01110178.1:0-34168 GCA_013400875.1 Anhinga rufa
CTTAAGACTGCCCTGAGTCCACTTGTTTTCAGAGGAAATGGGTAGAAACACTGCAGGTTGCACAGCAGTAAGAAAGGGGAGAAAGCACGGGAGAAGGAGAATGGGAGAAAACTAAAGAGATCAGTGTGAGAAGAGGTTAGGAGAAAAGACAGTAAAGAGCTATAACAGCACAGCTTTAAAAAAGTGTAGAGCAAATAAAAAAGCAAAACAAAGACATTGAAAGGATGTTAGAAAGACATAAAAACATGAAAGAAAAACATAAAGAGAAAAGAGACTATGGAAAATGCAAGTCAAGCTGAAATTCAGAAATTACTCTGACACTGCTAAATGGTTCAAACAGCTTATCAGCACTCCCTAGGTAGAATTTCTATATATTCTATAATTTCTATATGAAACTCTGCTAATATTGAATCTTAACCTACCACTGTATTTCTTTGTGCACATTTTACTCAGTGCAAAGTAACTCCGGTTCTCTTCTCAACCACAACAGTTACACCTAGCGACTTCGATAGCATTTTTCCTTATTTACAGTGATACTAGAGGTTTTTAATTATTCTTCATGCTGCTCTCTTTCTGCACAGGTATAGCTCAGGCAGCAAACCAAAGGAGAATCAGCTCTCCAGCGTAATATACCGGAGAAAATACACACACCGGGTGGGGTGTACGTTTGTACCTGCAGCAAAGGATCCACTGAGAGAAGGAAG
Organism: Anhinga rufa; assembly: GCA_013400875.1. Classification (NCBI taxonomy): domain Eukaryota; kingdom Metazoa; phylum Chordata; class Aves; order Suliformes; family Anhingidae; genus Anhinga; species Anhinga rufa. Next base: position 705 of record VZTV01110178.1, read on the forward strand.
GCAGCAAGGAGGCTGGAAGTTCAATTTAGAACACTAATTTAGTAATACAAGATACTAGCATTTTTCTTGATTCTTCGTTGTTCTAGTCCAGTTGAGAAAGTGATGGTAGAATGAAACTATAACTGAAGCTGGCCCAGCTGATGCTGATGAAACAGTATTTCTTCAGAAAGTGCAATTTTGGAAAAGAAGTGTTTCAAAGAGGTATTATTACTGTTTCATAATTGAAACTATGTCTAATTCCCTGCTCCATTTTGATGATTACAAACCTTTTTGTACTGACATTTGTAAAAATGTCATTATCATGCCCATATATTTTTCTGAAATGTTTTGCATAGTCCCACTAAAATATTTTACTGTGTACTATGTGCAGTGATACAGAAAACAGAAAAATAAAGTAGATACAGGGCAGAGCTGCAGAGTGAAAACAGATGCTGGAATGATCCAGCTGATGGAAGGAAAGGTGAGCAGCTCTTGCTCCCTTTCCACTGTAACACTTGATTTTGCAGGTGTCCTGCTCCGCTGCAGGCTCTGTTTGGTGGGGGAAGGCTGCATGGCCACGTGCCTGTTACAGTGTAAAATGTCCTGAAAGAGCACGACTGCTCAGAAAAAGCATCAGCAAGGCTGCCTGCGTTCCCCACTCTTCAACTATTCCCACGTTATATCCGCTCCATTTCTCAATTTACAAGCAAAGCAGGTTTGGGGAGGGTTTGTTTGTTTGTTTTTTATTGTTTCTCTTGGTTTTGGGGGGGGGGCTAACCTTGCAAGCTGGCCTGGGATTTGAGACCCAAGCTGAGCTCCTTCCAAGAGGTTCCCCTCCAATGAAATAGACTTTTTTCTTGCAATTGCAGCAACACCTTTCCTGATGGAAAGCAATCTCACTTCTCTTGCTACTCCGGCTCTACCGCAGCAGAAGAAATAGGAAGTTGTAAAAATACATATTTATTTTTTTTTGTAAGCAGAAATTACTCTAAGAGCAGCCCTCCACAAAATAGAGGTATTTGCACACAGTGCTCCTAAGATTGCAAGAGATTTTTAATTTTAGCACAGGTTTTTGTTTATTTGTTTGCTTATTTGTGGAGGTACAATTTATAAGCAGCAACTCTGCCCTCTGACTAAGAATCACTCTTAAATGACCTTCAGGACATAACCACAGAAGTAAACAATGTTTTAGAAAGTACTAACTCATTACTCCCCGATTCCTCCAAAAACCCGTGCTGCAGCTTAATCTTAAAACAGACAGACATTGCCCTCTGTAAGCGTACCCTAATATTATGTGAAGTCTAAAGAAAAGCACTTCCTTTGCCATGAACAGTGAAAAGCAACGTTTCAGTGCCATTCACTGTCATTTCTTCAGGATTCCTTAAGTGGTTAATCCAGCTCCTTAAACCTCCTCCAATAGAGCAGGCAGGCACAAGCCAGCTGAAAGTCGTCTGCAGCAATCTCCTGTCCTGCTGCCTTATTTTTGTTCGAGTTTAGTGAGGGTTTTTTTTTTTTTTAGCATGAGATTTCAACGGAACTGAAAATATCTCATAGCACAAACTCCACAGCATGCTGCGAGTAATTTACAGCTGCCAAAACCATCTAAATCAAATCCCATGAGGGATTCTTCTTTCTTCAACTCATGCATGTTAGAAAACAAAAATGGCCAGCAGCCATCCTCCTCCTCCTCCTCTTTCGCCGAGCAGATTCCTGCAGCTGGAGCAATGTCGTTAGAAGCTGCACTTACAGACTCCAGGGCAGAAGCAACGCGCAGTTTAGATATGCAACAAAGCAGCTCGATTCATAACAAAGCTTCAACTTTTCTTCATTCTTTTCTTTTCTTTTCTTTTCTTTTCTTTTCTTTTCTTTTCTTTTCTTTTCTTTTCTTTTCTTTTCTTTTCTTTTCTTTTCTTTTCTTTTCTTTTCTTTTCTTTCCTTTCCTTTTCTTTCCTTTTCTTTTTTCTTTCCTTTCCTTTCCTTTCCTTTCCTTTCCTTTCCTTTCCTTTCCTTTCCTTCTCTTCTCTTCTCTTCTCTTCTCTTCTCTTCTCTTCTCTTCTCTTCTCTTCTCTTCTCTTCTCTTCTCTTCTCTTTCTCTTTCTCTTTCTCTTTCTCTTCTCTTTCTCTTCTCTTCTCTTCTTCTCTTTTCTTTTCCTCTGACCAAAGAAATGGGAAGTGAGAGAATTTCAGAGGTGAACCCTGTGGTCTGAATTCTCAGTGTGCTGGCTGCACAATTATTTGTAATTGCTGTTCATCCAACTGCATGCAAAGGCAGTTCAGACATAAATTAGGATTTAGTGTCTAGCCAGTGTTCTGCCCGTATGGTTTTTGTGATTGTGTTCAATTAGAAGAGGTTTTTAAGGCAAACACTGAAAAATCTATAAAACACCATGCAAACCAAATAAGCACACACAGCAATTCAGATTTGCCCTCCAAAAAAACCCACAGGCAGTTCTGAAAAATGTGTGTCTTGATTTCTTGATTGAGGAAGTTGTTTCTAAGGAGGTTTTCTTGCCCTCATTTTTCAGTTTTCAGCCTCCAAAGAGAAGCCTCAGGACTACGTATGATGGCTGGTGTGCGCAAGGTGGGGAGTTCACTTCCCATAAAATGCTGGAGAACATCTGGATGAAAACCAGCAAAAGACACAAAGTATTGGATGAAGTCCTTGACCATACAGAAGACACAGAAGGCAACTCTTAGCCAGGCTGACAAAATGCTGCTTGAGCTACGTTACCAAATGGAAATAATGAACCGAAGCAGAAAAGCAGCAAAAAGAAACAATGCCACGAGATGTTTTCAGAAAAAAAAAAAAAAGAAAAAGAAAAAAAAGAAAATCTTATTGCAAAAGGACTTGGTGAATTGTAAATGTCACGTTTCATGACTCATGGGCAAAAATCCCCACCCAGTATCATCACCGCACTTGCTCAGTTCAAAGGATCCCAAACGGAGACATGCATGACCCCGGTCTGCATGGGGCCCTGCAGAAAAGCAGACAAAGGTGGCAAGGAGGATAAACAGAGACATTGCTGCCAGCAGGGCCTGCTCAGCTGCTGTTTGGTACAAAAGAGACCGTGGGGACTCTGTGGAGAAGGTTCAAAGCAGTTCCCAGGGTTTCCTTCCCTCCACTCCCCCCACCCCACTTCCCTGCCCACGGCTGGGCCCGACTGCTCGGGCCAGGTGCTGAAGTCTGGATTTACGCCTCTGCACATTTTAGTTTTTGTACAGTAGTTATTCCAAATAGCTTTTGCTCCTTATTAAAGGCCAATAATAGTTATTCTGTGAACGCTGACAAAATAACGTTCTGTTCTGAAAATCTGTATGGGCAATATACTGTGCAGCCTGGCTATAAACGGCTACTTTCCTATTTTTTTTCCAGCATCACACAGTTTTCCCTAGCTCTGGTGTGGCGGGCAGGCTTTCCCTTGAATTTTTCTTCTTCTAGAGAAGAGAAGAATTCCAGCCGTTTACTTTGTCTTGGAAAGCTGAGGCAGTGAAGCTGTCCTCCTCTTGCAGAGCAGTATGTGACAGTTCGTTCTCTTACACTCCTTGTTCCCCACCAACGCTGCAGAAAATATCGGCTCATCTTCCACTGCACAATGCAAACCAATAGTGAGAGACGCTGGCTGGGTTTCTGTGTGGGATGATTCCCATAACCAAGTCCTGTGGTCTGCTCCACAACAAAATTCAAACTAGGTTTGCTTTTTTTTTAAGCAGCTTCTCATTGTCTTCTGAGTCCCTCAAGCCAAAAGCAATTTTCTCCAGCATTCTTCATACCGCCGCCTGCATGGTTGTGGTACAAGTTCATATATTTGTAAGGTCCTATTCAGAGATATTTTCAGTGCACCAGAAAATGAAAAACATTTTAACAGAGGAGGAAAAAATTAGCAACATATTAGCTAAAACTGACTTTCAATTTATAGCCATCAGCAACCGCTGTTATAGTTAGTACAGAAAACCTTTCCAGTTCAGGTTTGGTTTTGCTCTGTAATTGACTCTTAACATAGTCAATGTGACCTGAATTATGCCTTCCTGATGCTTCCCTTATGCAGGAGTAGTTTTACTCGTCAATCTTCCCAACCCCCTGTTTTCCATTATTTTTATGATGACGTTATTTTTCATACCACTTTCCTTTCCAAAGATGACTTTTTTTTTTTCATCATGAAAACTTCTGTGCATGTTAGTTACAGTGCTTTTCATGCCTCTTCTCCTTTATCAGGACACCAAACCGCACTTCCAAAAGACGGGCTTTCTGCAGAACGTCTCATTTAGCCTCCCCCCCCCAGCCTCATGCAGTCTGAATAGGTTTCCTTCTTGCTGATATTAGCCCCTCTTTTGTCTCCAGAAGCTTGCCTGGAAGTATTCTGTATTTGAAAAACTCCTTATTGAGCTTTAGAAAGAATTAATTAAGCAATGTTACTAAGAAAGCCAAGGCTAAACCTTACAGGGAGCTCTGTGAAGAGTAGATCATTTCACTTTAAGTCAGCTCCTTATTTTTTACATCAATCTCAAGAAAACTGGAAAAAAATATTCATGCCACTTTACAGGAATTCTTCTACAAGGGGCTATCTACATAGAGACGTTCAGGAAAACTGTACAAAACCAGTGAGGTTGGTAATTTAAAGGGGATTTGCTAAACTGCATTAAGCTACTTAAGTGGAAATCCCTACTGAGAATTAAGATGGCCTTGATCTGATTTTACTTACTTCATCTCTAGAAAATAGTTACTCAGGATTTCCATGTAAATTAGCTAATACATTAAAAATTAATTCATATTAACTTTCCAGCATATCCCTCTATAGCAAAGTCCTTAGTTAATGTACTTTCAGTATTTCCATTAGAGTTCAAAAGGTTTCAGGAGTAACTATTTGAATACCTAGCAACTGTGTCAATGAAGAGAAAATGTAGCAGACTAAATACACTGCTTTAACCATGACTATTTAAAAGAGTCCTTGAACCCTGTCATCTGTGGTGGCGATTATATATACTTCCAACTTATTTCAGCAGATCAGAAGGCCCTTGATCACATGAGCTAAATGCATAGGACGGAGGCAGCCAGAGGACAGGTCCAACAAGAAGACTGCAACTGCTAAGCTGCTGAAACAGCTCATTTCATCTGCAACCTGCTCACTGCCCGAGTCACAGAGATCATTGGAAAAGCAACAGCAGAGAGGGATTTTCATACAGAATCATTAACTGTTCTGATGGTCCAGATGTGGTCAACGAACTCTATATAAACTAGGCTCCCACTTCTGCACTCCCTCCCACATACCTATAGTCCACTTGGGCATACACTGTGCCTCCAAGTTTTCTGCAGGGAAGGCGTCAGGCCAGTCCAGCCACGCATCACTGTAAATCCACGCCTAGCTTTTTACTCCTGATGCCCCATACTCCTGACATTTGGATATCTGACTTTTTACCTGATTTACCCTTTAATAGGTTTTGATGGCAGTCAGGTGAAGTCCCTGGGGACTGGAGGAAGGGGAACATTGTGCCCATCTTTAAAAAGGGTAGAAAGGAGGACCCAGGGAACCTCTGGCCTGCCAGCCTCACCTCTGTGCCTGGGAACATCATGGAACAGATCCTCCTAGAAGCTGTGCTAAGGCACGTGGAGGACAGGGAGGTGCTCCGAGGCAGCCAGCATGGCTTCACCAAGGGCGAGTCCTGCCTGGCCAACCTGGTGGCCTCCTATGATGGCGTGACTACATCAGTGGACAAGGGAAGAGCTACGGATGTCATCTGTCTGGACTTCTGTAAGGCCTTTGGCACGGTCCCCCACAGCATCCTTCTCTCTAAAGTGGAGAGATAGGGATTTGATGGGTGGGCTGTTCAGTGGATAAGGAACTGGCTGGATGGTCACATCCAGAGGGTCGTGGTGAATGGCTCGATGTCCAGATGGGACCAGTGACGAGTGGCGTCCCTCAGGGGTCCATACTGGGACCAGTGCTGTTTAATATCTTCATCAATGACACAGACAGTGGGATNTCTGCCCCTCTGCCCCGCTCGGGTGAGACCCCCCTGCAGCGCCGCGTCCAGCTCTGGAGCCCCCAGCACAGACAGGACATGGACCTGCTGGAGCGGGGCCAGAGGAGGCCACGGAGGTGATCAGGGGCTGGAGCACCTCTGCTGTGGAGACAGGCTGAGAGAGCTGGGGTTGTTCAGCCTGGAGAAGAGAAGGCTGTGGGGAGACTTTATTGCTGCCTGCCAGTGCTTAAAGGGGGGCTGTAGGAAAGAGAGGGTCAGCCTCTTTAGCAACGCCTGTTGTGACAGGACAAGGGGTAACGGCTTTAAACTAAAGGAGGGGAGGTTTGGACTGGATATAAGGAAGACATTTTTTCCAATGAGGGTGGTGAGACCCTGGCCCAGGCTGCCCAGAGAGGTGGTCGATGCGCCATCCCTGGAAACATTCGAGGTCAGATTGGACGGGGCTCTGAGCAACCTGCTCTAGTTGGGGATGTCCCTGCTCACTGCAGGGGCTTGGACTGGATGGGCTCCGAAGGTCCCTTCCCACCCAAACCATGCTATGGTTCTATGATCTATTTTCGCCATCTCTTGCCACCATGTTGTGAACATAATCCCTGCATCCCAAGGTGATCCCAAGAGTGTGTACAGAAATAATTGGGATAATATCCAAGTTCTGGACACTTTGGAGTTGGCAGATCTATGTTTGCTTGTGCAAACTTTCAGTCCTTTTCTTGCTGTCCTCTGCCCACTGTTATTCACTCTGGCAGACTCAAGAACCCTTACATTTCTCTTGGTAATACAAGGATTTTCAGCTTCTTATATTGTAAGTCCCTCCAGAGGCTAAGGGGTATGAGAAAAGATCTTGCTTGTGATGCCTTTCATGACTTATGAGGTAGTGCTGGTGTGTGTTGTGAAAGAACTTACATTTTGGATCAGTTTTAGGGTATGCTGTTTTCTTAAGTGAAATGAGTGAATTTGAGCAGAACATACGCCTGTTTCTAAAGACAGCTGGGGATGTGTTTTTCATGGAAGAGGATTGGGAAGTGTTTGCTTTTTAAAGAAGCAAACAAAACAGTCTCAGAAAATTCACTTGTTTCCCTATATTTCATTGCTCTGTGCGAATGCAGATGTATGTATATTCATACGCACTGGTAGTGTGTGATTGTAACATTTAGTACGTTGTAACATTAACAGTTGGTGACAGTTCAAACCGAAGAACGCAAGCTCTGGTACTACCCCTCTTTGCCTCTGTTCTTGCCTTCCTCCTAGGAAGAACAATTAACCACAGTAGTTATCCCTGCTGCTGCTGTGTCTTCCCAGACTCCTTCCCATGGCAGGGTAAAGGAGTTATATGGCTGGAACCTGCCCACCAAAGCAGCGTGCTCGTGGGACGAGCCTAGAGAAACCTTAAATGAACATGAGCTGGGGGAAATTTGTACCAAATCTGAGTGGAATGGAAACATGCCTCTGCAAAGTGTCCAGTTCTTGTTCCAGCCTACAGGCCTGCAGAAAAGGAGGGAGGTTTCTGGTTTAGGATGCATAACCTGCTCATGGACCCTCACCTTGTCTCTACAAATGACTGAACAGTTTTTAGTCCAGTTTTGAAAAGTAAAGAAAATTACCTCCGAGCAAAGAGCAAGCGCAGCGTATTTCAGAACAGTTCTCTAGGATTGCAATAGAGACCATGGTGCTACCTACCTAAGTATTTATCTAATATGATATTTTACACAGCCACGTGCCAACATTTTGAACCACTTCACGTGCAAGAAGACTGTATTCCGTGTTTTATGCATGTTTTGTATTTTTTACTGCGGACATACCCGAAGCCCTCAGTTCAGTTGTGATCTCTGCTACATGCACCAGGAATTTTGTTCTTAAATCTGTCTCCCTGTTTTTATATTACTAGAACCAAAAATTTACCTGCAGTGCCCTATTCATTGGTTGGTAATTATCTTTTCTCTCTACACTGAGTAGCTGCAATTTTTCAAACTCTCAGCCTCTGAAGGCTTGAACGTCAGAAATAATACCTGTTCACCGATTTTGGGGGAGGATGAGGGACTGAGCAGAGATTAACCTGCATCCCCCAGGTGGTTGTCAGTTGTAAGTGAATATTCTTCCTTTCCCCTGCCATTTTCTTCTGACACTGACCTGAAGAAAAATGGTCCCCTCCCATAAGTGTTTAAATATATGCAATTATAGTGGTACTCTGATTCCAAATCGCAGGTGGGAAGAGCAGGCTCAGGAAGAATTCAATCCTGTGGAAATTATGTTTTGTTCTGCGAAGTGAGCAAACACCAGGATCTCCTCCAGTGCTTGAAGGTGGAGGCAGCGCTCTGCCATACAACAGGGGTAACCTGGTAGCCACCGGCCCCAGGTCGCAGGCCTAAAGAATGAAAGCCCTGTGTCCGCCTGAATGACAGCAGGACCGAGAGCCCCCAGCCCCGAAGCAGCTGCAATTCTAGTATTACAGTAAACTATTAGCACACACCAAGGCTTCCTGATAGCAGGTGTGAGAGCTTCCATCGAGATAATCACTTTCATAAAAATAGTTTGCTTGAGGGAGGAGGCAAAAGATTAACACTTTTTGTGGCTTACAGTTTAAGGGTCAAATAGTGTTCTCAAGCCTGACCCGAAAGTTGGTTAAAAGTGCATGGGTATTTGTATTTCGAAGCAACTCATTTGAATGTGCCAATACAATCTGGATTTGAAGAGGGGAAAAGTATGGAACACATAGCATAAGGGAAGCAATGGGCAAAGGAGGCAATTTTGGATAGAGCTTTAAATGATCTGAATGAGTCAAGGGTAAATTATCCAAAAACAGCAAGGAAGTCTGCATTAGTAAGTGTTAAATGTATCAGGGAATTTACAGGCATAACATTCTTCATCAGAAAAGAGCAATAAATACTAGCTTGTAGCCTATAAAACTAAGAATGCTGAATTAATAAGATCAATGCACTCAGATACATTAACATAAATGCAAAATAGCAATTACTCATGCCTAGGGCTCAGAAGTAGGACAGCATCATGTAAGAATGATAAAGAACATTTATATTTATTAATAACAGAGGAGGATGCTAGAAAAATTCAGATCAGTCCCCTAGGAGTAAGTCTATTCAACTTGGCAGGCTGAGACCACTTGTGCACAACAGTTCTAAGAGACTTGGCTGAAGAGATCTCTGGCCTGCTGTGATGGTCTTGAACTTATCTTGGAAATGCAGGGAAACGCTGAAAGACTAGAATAGTGTCAGTATGAAATGAATGGGATGAGCCGAAGAGCTCTGCTGATGAGCCTGGTATTCCATCTGGGCAAGAACATGAAAGCTGGGAAGGGATCCCATTCATAAAATAAGCGAAGAATAAAGATATAAATAAAGCTATATCACACAATTCTATGGAACATAAATCTTGTTAAGCAGGGCATGCTAAAGCAGGAAAATGCAAAGTTGTATATTTAGGAACAAAGAATGGGAGCCAAACCTCCAAACTGAGGATTGGGTTTGGAACGGTGGTGTGTCTGAAAAGGGGCGGGGGGTCACAGTGACAAGCAGCATACTATGAACTCCCACTGCAATGCTCTGGGAAAAGCAAGTAACTGTGTTTAAACTGGGGTGTATTAAGTGGGATCTGAGGTAGTTTTAACCTAGATTTTTAAAGTTTTTTGAAGTAGCGGACTACTACCGGAACACTGTATACAGTCCTGTGCACATATTTTCTATAGGATGTTTAAAAGTCCAATGGGATAGAGAAAAGAAACAGCAAAATCACTTCTGGTCTGGAGAAAAAATGTGTTACAGAGAAAGATGTAAGGAGCTCTGCCTGTTTCATATACCAAAGGAAGACAGGGTGAGTTTATTACAATGCCGGAATATGCTTACAGTACAAAACACGAAATATAAGAGAATTCTTTAATTTCCTGAAGGAAGGAATGACAAGAACCAACGCAGGAAGGTGAAGCCCTTTTCTGAGGGAAAGAAGACACATGTTCTTAGCAGTGGGGTGATATCTCCTGCCGCAGGCAGTGCTGAATTCTCCAGCTTCTGAACCTTTCAGATGAAGCCTACATGCTTTTCTAGAAGATACACTTTAGCTAAATGAAAATGTGACTAAGTTGCTGCAGTCTATGATAGACGGAGAGATAATGAGACAATCTAATGGTCTCTTTGGTCCTTAAACTCCATATATTTAAACTGCTGTTACTTATCATGAAAGTAGGTGGGTCTCAGTGGATTTTCATCAAAGTAACCAAGAATGTTGTTAGGGCCAAAGACCACCCCTTACTCCACCCAAGGATACCATAAAGCTACAAGCATCTCAGATGATTTCATCAAGAAGAAATAACTCTTTTAGCCCTTGTGCTAATTGAACTTAGCTGCTTTTGTATTAAAGCATTGAACAATGAAGAAGCCATTGGCTTTCGATAATGATGATGACTTCAAGGGGGCTTCACAGTCCATTTTCTGTGTGAGGCTTTGACCCTCTTAATATTAAAAGAAAAAAATAAATAAATAAAAGTTCAACATGTGTGTTTTCCCTAATACCGTATGACAGCAAGTGTAGAAATAGTGAATATTGCTTTGCATTGTAAAAGAAACATATATAAGCTGCTCAGGTAACTTATTGGTAGAAAACAGTCAAATACTATAGCTAATCAGCATAATACAAAGAAAATCCTACGAAGGACACTAGAAGCCATCAGTAGGTTATTCAGTCTCTGCTGTTTGTGGTCTGCAACATATCTCTGCTGCTACTGGAAGGGTTTGAGCTGCAGTGTTGAAATACATAACGTACTTGTATTTACTTGTATTAAAAATAAAAAGCCACTATTGTGAAAGAATGTTATTAAAGCTAGAAAGCCAAAAGTTCTCTTTGAGTTTCACTACAAAAAGGATGCAGACAGCACAGGAGTGATCAGTTATCTACCCTGTTCAGCTTCTCTGAGCTTCAAAACCAGCGGGAGTTTGAATCAGAAATAAAGCTGAAAAATACCTGAGGGATAGAGCAAGTTCCTTTTCCTCTGATGCAGATGGACTGAATTCCACAATGCCCTTCACCTTCCCCCTCCCATGACATGAATCCAGAGCATCTCTGTTGACAGGAGAGGTATTACCGGGACCACACATCTGCACCAGCTTCCGTGCTAAAGACAGCTCTTGAATACATCGATACGACAGTAGATTTGCAGCAAAGCCTGCAAGAGTAATTTAACGGTCCTGAATTAGGCTGCTTTGCCATTTCCCTTTGCATCCGGGAGCATCCACTGTTCTAGCTTATCCTATACTCTCCTCTGTAGGCTCAGATGTAAAGAACAGGGAGAGGTATTTTTCTGCTTGCACATTTGTCGGGCTTTACATCTTGCAGTGTTTATGGCTTTGATGTGACTTCTTAAGGAAAAGCTTACACTGGGCTTTGTGTGGGCAAATTTGCCACATTCTCCCACTTCATGATTTCATCCAAACCATACTCCAGAAGCTCTGGTTTTAATATCCTAATGCATTTTTTTAGTTCAGAATCACAGAAAAAATCAATACACAGGAAAGCAACACCCTCAAACTATATAGAGTTCCCCTGTTAAATTACCATCTTCGAGCTCTCTTGATCAAGTCTGATTTCCTCTTTAAACTCCTTTAAAATTTCTTATGAGCCCTGGATATCACTGTAGAGCATATCCTGCTTTCAAACATGCATTTGCAACTGCTCACAGTTTCAAGAGACTTAATAACAAGCAGCACTTCCCCCGTCTGGGCAGCAGAAATCTCTCTAGCGAGGCAGGGTGCCTTCCTTGCCTTGACTTTCAAAGACAGCAAAAGCTTTGGGGACACCCAATGTCTACTGCGCTGCCAAGTTACCCCGGATGGTGAGGCCCTCTCCATATGTATGAAATAAAACTCCTAGCGGACACCCTCCTCTTGGCAGCGGGCGCGCAACGTGCAGAGACACCATCTTGAACTGGGCACGCCGCCGCTCGGGTTCGGGCAGCCTTTTAAACCCTGTCCTTCCCTTGATTTGAATGATCTGCCACAGATCGGCAGGCAAACAGCTGCTTTTTGTGTAGGCTGTCGGCAGGCTGGCAATCGACCCCGCTGGCCAGTCCGGCAGAGCTTTTAAAATAATGATGCCCTCCCTTCCCTACTCTCTCAGCACCTCTCTTCATTTTGCAAGCACCTCCCACTTTAGAGGTCAGTACCTTCTGTTAATGAGTAATTTCTGGTCACCCAAATTTGCAGTTGTGCTTCGAAGGGCACAGGGCACAGCAGTGCTTGGAGACACAGAAGGGCAGCAATAAGGTATTTAAGACGGGAGGAATTCAGAATGGCTAAAGTTAACTCAATGAACGTTAGAGCAGCAATACAGAGTATGAAACACAGTAAGCAAGGAAGTAAGCCGAGTGTAGTAAGAAGCCTGAAAAGTTATCTTAAGATTTGCCATCTCCTCTATCAATAAAAGGGGATACTTGCTATTGCAACAGGCAGCACTGAATTGTTTATAAAAGTATCAGCTAAAAGGAGCAGAATAAGTTTAAGTGCTAGAAAAGCAACAGTTGGAAAGCCAGTAGAACAGATGAACCAATTCAAACGATGCCTTTAAAAGTTAAACGGTTGACCAGTGTAGGTCAACAAGTTTTACAAGCAATAAATATATATATATATATATAATAACATGACTGTACAATTACAAGAAGCTCCTTTGCAGACCAACAGTGGAAGCTGCTTGAGATGCAATATGAGAACAAACACCATACTGCTCTTCAGGCCATCAAAAGGAAAAGAGGTGGCAGTTTTATTAGTCAAATACGTCCTTTTCATCCTAAAAGCCTGGTGTTTGAAGATGGCAGATATATTCTGATCAAAGACCTCTAAAAGGGTAACTTAAAAGAGTGTTTACTCTGTACTGTTCCATGCAGGGACAAGCCTCTTTCATTTCACTTTCTTTCTTCAGAATTTTTAATAAAATTTAGGACAGGAGAGAGAATTGTAGTCAGTTCTTGAATCCAGCCTATAACAGACCAAGGTGATCAGGATTTGCAGATAAGAAGGTAACTTAAAGCTAGTCACCTTCTTAGATGCTGATAATGTTCGGAAGGTGGTAAGCTGGTTAACTCAGGGGGTGCTTTTGCTGTTGTCATCCATGTGATGCATATTCAGGCACTGACGCATTCCCTGTCACTAGTCGCTTGTTAAATCTTATTCCTTCAATCTCTATGGATGAAATCAGTCAGTATCCTTACTCTCCATGCCTAATTTTAAAAGACTGGAATTTAGAACAATTTATATTGATGACAACTGAATGGAACTCTGCTTATAACTTGGGGCAAAAGAAATATCTATAGCTTTTTCAGAGTTATCTAAAAGAAAACAGTAAGCTCATTGAGATAAGAAAACTCTGTGGGATGCTTGTAAGGTAAGTTACCAGTAAAGCTTTCCATCTTAAAAAATCAAGGACCAGTGAAGAAAAAGGCCTGGTGGATCCCTTTCAGTCCAAAATAAGCAGAAAGGTACTAAAAGGTTTTGTTAAAAAATGCCTAAATCCACAGGGATTGGAGGGGCTGGATTTCCTGCAAATCTGTTAAACAGAACCAGCCTAAAGATGCATAACCCAAAAGATGATGTAGGGGAAAGATGGTGGACAGGCTTTTAGAAAAGCAGACAATATGGCAGTTTCTTCAAAAGGTACAGCAAGGGACATCTGGTAACATGTTGAGAAGAGATGTTGGGTGATTTGAGACAAAAAGGTTTTATTGATTGCAGGTCAGCTCTCCAAAAGCCAACAAGTTTTAAATTGCTTTAAGGACTTCTTTCCCACAGAACCACAGGAGAAATACAGAATTCTTGGATAACCCATTTAGAAGGAGGAGGTAAGGACTATCATGAAAGTCTGAATGCAAATAAGGCAGCAGGAATATATTTTTTATGTTTATGGTTTATGACCAAATATGGTGTCATTAAACCTATTTATCAAGACCATGCAAAGAAGAGGTAGTTTCTCTTCCAGAAGAAACACATAAACTAAGATTTTAAAACCCAGGTAGTTGCAAAGCTTGAAAATTATACAGGTTGGACTTCTTGTCTCTGGATGTAGAAATATAGTTGTTTAAATAACAGGAACTTATAGAACTAAAAGTATGATTTTGAAAATACATTGAGGATTTGTACCTATGCCCTATAAAGATCCTACAGCTCATCTGTTAGTGGATTGAATGTCTTCAAGGGGAAGACAGTTGATGAGGCCCAGCTGACAGCTGACGGCTGTTCGTTTTGGCCACTAGGAATTAAGCAGAATTCTCAAAATACAGCAACTGGGGGCCAGATCAGAGACAGGACCTGTGATAACTCTCTCTGAAACCTTCAGCACAGGATGCCTCATAAGCAGTGATGTTCCAAACATGCAGATAGAGCTCAGCTACTACACAAAAAAATTGTTAGTCAAGATAAAAGGAAAGTGTTGGGTTTCTGCATTTCCCAAAAGAGGCGCAGATACAAAACTATTGTGGATTAAAGAGTCAGTGAGATACCTGGATATCTCAGGTCTTTTAATATGTCATGGTGTATTAATCTGGTCCAAAATACAAAATTTATTTCTAAAAACAGCAGCTTTAAGGAACAGAGTAAGAACACAGATTTCTGAGGCAGGCTAAAAAAATATGTGAAAATGAATATACTCCTCACATGCTTTTCCTGTTTCACTGCTCACTTGTATGTGTACCAGACAGCACTTTAAAGACTTGAAAAGCTGTTGTCATGAATTTCATCTGGCAATAGGCAGAGGCAAAACCAAACAGCTTCATACTATCCAGGCCTCCCACAATGGGAAACTTTACAGGGCTGAAAAAGTGGCACGTTATTACAGAGCTCAGCTGAAATAAGGAACTTGGCTGAAGGATGTTTTATACTTGTGGGCAAAGCCATATTTGTAGACTGATACAGAATGAAAATGGTGTGAGGAAATTTCTGAGATGAGTGCTGCATAAGAAAGAGATTAATGACAAAAAAATTAAAGCCACCTCTTTGCTTGGCCTTCCTTGATACACAAAGATAAATAGGAAAAAAAATCTTTTCCTTTCATCTTTCCCCATTTACCATCTTGGTTAAAAATACAGAATTCTTCACTCAATCTAATGCGTAGTTCTGTTTGCATTATGACAGCTGTCACCCATTTAGATTAACTCTTTCTGAGGAGGATATCAAATCTTATTAAAAGATTTGTGATAATAAAGTAAGAATTCCTCTCTTTATCAGCAACAGCCATCAGCAATAATCGTACAAGAGCTCTCATCTGACCTTTTTGCCCTTTTGCACAACTGACAGAGATGAACCTAAGGAAAAATGGAGTCATTTCTAAAATACATGTAATTTTAATGGAGAAATAGACACGTCAGCGTAGGCATTAAGAGAGAGAACACGTAAGCTACTCATCTTCCAGGCATTATTTTCTCAAGAACAACTTTAATAGAAGATAGTTCTATCTATGTACTTCCCAGTAGCAATTCAATGTATATTCTGTGGCAGTGACTTTTCCCACTGGAGAACCTCTTGAGATGCAAGCTCCTTTTCTGTCATCCTGGGTTGTGCCAGGGACACAAATATTCTAAGTGGACCTGACCAGAGCCCTAGCCCTTGTAGCAGGCAGCAAAATCCCCTCTTACTTGCTGGGCTGCCTACTGCCTACTCCTCGCATGTTCACTTGGTGCAGAAGGAAGAGAGGATATCCCTCTTGCTGCGAGACCCTAAGTGTGAAATGATCAAATGTGGAAGATACCAAGTCTCCTCCTTGAACCAGCCTTCTCCTTCCCTCCTTAAAGATGCAGCTTGCTAATTCTGGGATGCCTTGGTGACAGATGGAGAACTCCATCAGGTCACATTTCTAGAAATTAGAAAAGGAAAAAGTGTTTGTAAATCCAGATTCCATTCTTTGCTTACACAAAAGGCAGAAATTCACCAGGTAATAAGTCCTAGCCATTATATTTTTTATTAATAATATTATTTACATATTGTGCATATATTATTCACATGCTACTTTTCTTTAAATGTGTTAACAGGGGTAATTCTTCTGTTAGTGAATTGTATCATGTTCATGTTCCTGTGAATCTTGAACATCTTGGGGTTTTTTCTGGTGGGCTAAACAGAAAATTGTCTTTGCTTTTGTTTTTGTTTTTGTTTTTTTCTTTAATGGAAGGTAAATAGCTTAGGAAGTGCCTGGCCTGATGATAATGTGCCAGACAACATCTGGAGAGAATTATCAGCAGTAATGTTGCTGTAGGCAAGATGGTCTAAGAGTATGAGCATGGTGGGTTTTCTAGGGAAAAGCAAAGAAAGAGGATTCTAAAACAAAACGGGGGGAAGCTGGGCAGTTGGGGAAGAGATAGTAAGAAATGAGCTGAACAGAAAGTAGCTTAAAGTAGCCAGGAAAAAGCAAGAAGGAGCAGGGCTGATGTACCCAAACAAACTATCTGTCTTAATGATGGATACTTCTACCTAGCCCAGGCAGGTGCATCCTTGACAGAAAAGGTATGTCTGGCTGGGAACCTTCTTCTGGGCATTTCATCCCTGTTTTGCTTCTTTGCAAAGAAGTGAGTAGGAGAGATCCTACAGTGTCTTAATAGACCAAGGAAGTAAACGGCACTAGGTCTGCAAGATCAAATTAAAGCCTCAAACCCATGTCTGAAGCTCTTGTACATTACTGACAGGCAGACATAGGCACACAGAAAAGATGCAGCCCGGTCTGACCTCATCTGTATGGCTTGCAGTGTGCAATTCTTAACTTTTATTGAACAAAAATAAACGGAATTTATCTCAGATTACACAGACAACGCCTATCTCACTGCCATTCTGCCCAACTGGCTACTGTATTCATACGTCTGTCTTTCTGGGTCAGCCTCACGTAGTATCGACAAGGAAAAATTCACTCAGGTCACTGGAACTGATTTATAGCTGCAATAATGTGGATTTTGTCTTTGTTTTCCTTTGCGCTACTTCCCCTTTTCTCTACGGTAATTTTATAAAGATTCTTTTCCCCTAACGTTCTTGGGCTTCATGTGCCTGATACTGCAAAGGCAGATACAGCTAACTTCAAAGACCAGTCTGACTGCAGTCGTGGCTTGCATGGTATGGGTCTGGCCTGCTGAGCTCATGAAAGCAAAGTTTCATCTGTTTTGTGGATTGGGCTCTTGACCTGCCATAAAAATAAATGCTATCTTCTACAGTTATTAAATGGTAGACTGTTTCTTGTTACTACTGTGGTATACGTGTCTCTTCCATATGCCTGTCATTAAAAATAATAAACTGGGTTCCCTTATCTTATGGAGATCTCTTATTTTCCCCTCCTGTTTTGGTCTCCTGTTCATTTCCACATAGTCTTGCTGACAGACTCACACAGTTTAGATGAAAATGAAACGCAGCAGCCTTTTTTCCTCTAACAGTAGAGATGCTAGCAGTTCACACCTCCATCTGATGTTCCACTTAGCCAACAGTACTCTCTGAACGCTTAAGGGAAGCAAGGTAAAAAAATCCTACACAGTATAAGAAGAAATAAAGTTGCATACAAAGACGGTATTCCTGCTACTTTTCACCATTGTTAAAACATTGATTGTTTAATACACTGCCATTTTGTGTTGCTCTTTGTTAATCAATTCTGTTAATTAATTAATATATTTTTCCTATGCCATGAAACTGCAAGTGTCTATTTGTATCGTGCAATAGCTGAGCAGGATCTTGAATATTTTAGAGATTGAACACTTTACCAATAACACCGTTGTTGTTCTGAAGCGACCGGTTATCAGTTATCGCTAATATTTTCCATGCAGTCACTTCATTGGCATACAGCTGATATTTAATAACAGTCTTGGTCCTCCAGACTTTATTCCATATGCTCCCTCCAGTGAGCGTTACACTTCACAGCGATTGCACCACAAGACCCAGAATTGTTTTCCTGCCTAGTTATTCACCAAATAGTTGCATCAAAATCAGCAAACCTCCTTCTACTTCTGTATGTAAATTAATTACAGTAAGTTTCTTTTTTGAAGGATGGTAATTCACAGGTTTTGTTGCACCAGAGATGTCCTTTGCCCTGTCCCACCCCAAGCACCTAAAACACCCCGTTGATTTTATCCCATTAACATCCATTATAGATGGTCACTCACACACTCTTCAGAATAAGAAATCGTCCAAAGGCACTTTCTGTCTTGAGGACTTGTCCTTTTTACCCTTTTGTTATGGCTAGCTTCGTTCCTCGGTCCTAAGCCCCTCTTCCTGAAAACAGGCAATTTTTAAAGCTCTTACTTTCTTCCTGCTTGAAAAAGCACATTATGCTACATTTCAGATTGTCTCTTGAAGTCTTACACTTTATCAAAGCAGCATCAAAATATGAAAAGTAAAGCCTCTCAAGATATATTACTGATCACTGTGATCATCTTTTTCTTTCATACTAGCCACCACAATCTTATTTTCATGTCAGGAGTTATGCTGTCTCTGAAGTTCTGCTAGTCAAACACATGAAAATGTTCTAACAAGTTGTGCTGCTGAATATGATGTGAATTCATGAGGCGGGTGCATGTGCTGAGATGCTATCCAGAAACTTTTCTCAGCTTCTTCTGTCTCATTGGCCACCTAGACCCTTTGAAAAAAGGACAACTCATGGACCAAAGCAGATGATGTCACCACAATGGGTTTCCCTTACAATCAAATAAAAATTTGCTGGACATTTAGTGTTTATTTGCTACTTTCATTTTCACATCTCGTTTTCTTGCTCACAACTGAGCTTATGTTTTTAGGGTGTTTCACACATGCCCCATAAGTTCAGTCCCACTGCTATCGGGTAGAAGGACTGCTCCCATTAACTGCAGTCCTGCTCCCATTAACTGCAATACGTGTAGAGGCTGGCTCAGTCACAGTTAAATGGAGAGCCATTTGAAAAACATATAAATTAACACTATCAGTGGATTTAGCTCTGCTTATATTGAATTCATCTGCTGAGCATCCCTCTACATTCCCTCCATGGCATTTCCATGCATTGTTCCACTCTCTCCCCAGTGTTCAGCTAGAAGGACAATGGGAGAAAGTAGTTCCACATTTCCATCTATCTATACACAAATGGAGTCAGCCCATGTATTCTTTTTTTTCTCATTTTTTTTCCCCCAGAAAAGCTCCCAGGGCAGGAAAGGAATGCTGGATCAGGCCTGTCCATAGTCGTGTGTTCCCCAGCATCCAACAGAGGGATGTTGTTGCTATTATTTTAATAGCAGATCTCTGCTGTTGTTGCTATTTTAATGGCAGATTTTAAAGCTTCCGCTGACATTGGTACAGACCCTGAAGCTCAGCTAGAGAAACAGAGGTGGCGAGCAGATGGTGAGACAAAGGAAGAATGTTGTATCTATAAATATTCTGGTGAAATTCATATCCAGTGTTCCACATAAGAGCCAACAAACTATACTAAACCCTTAATATGGAGTTTAAATTAGTCTTATGTAGTAAATGGGTTCTTCATCTGAGTTTCCCTGCCAGGGAGATTTTCACTCAGAGGATGTACCTACATCAAACCACTGAAAAAATTATGAAAGGTTAATTCTGTATTCATTATCATTAGAAAAATGTTAACATTTACCAAATAAGGGGAAACATTTCCTTCTGAGCTGTCAGGGCTTCTACAAGAGCCCAAGGGAAGCGGCAGTGGTGAAGGCACAGTGACCTCCGGGAAAATACTCCTGAACGGTTCGTCAGAGTCAGCATTAAGGCAGTGTTATGGTATATCAGTTGAATGAGTAAAACCTCAAATTTCCTTCCAGAAAAACCAAGCGAGTAAAATTACATTCATAAAACCCTAAAATGCTTTAATAATGCAGTTCAATACACTGAACTTCTCAAAACAAGAGTTAAGACTGAAGCTTTGCATTCAAATGCTAATCTTTATTTCGCCATATCTGAGTGTACTTTAGGTATCAGATAAAGGTCTCACACACAGAGGGGTTTACTTATCGTTAGTTGAACACTCAAATACCAGCTGAAACGAAAGGAACAGGATCAAACCCAATATGGCCTAAGTCTGGTTTAAGGTCAAGCAGCGGGTAAGTAGCAGGAGTCGCACCAAGCTCAGCTCTCTGCTGTCGCACCCTCTGCCCTCGCCACCAGGAAGCACAATATCCTTTAAACCAAGCTGCCAAGCAAGTCTGCAAACCACCTTACAGACGGCTGTGTGAATCTGCACAGTCTCTCAACCAATAGCTTTGAGTTTTGATGCTCTGTTTCTATCTTCAGGTGCTAATTTGTTTGCTAATTGTGATACTTTGTTAGCTATCTCCCTCCTTACCAACTACTGGGGGAAAGGAGAGGAAATGTTGTGTTTAAGAGGCCTATGGCAGGAACAAAAGGGCATGGAGAATCACTGCCTTTAGCAGCATGTGCATTAGCGCTACGCAGTTGGTTTTGTTTCCTAAAGTGGCACTCAGATCTGAGAGCTGGAGAATGAAGCTCTACAAACGACAAAAACTGTGTGAGAGTGTGGAACATTATTTTTTCACCATCCTTTCATAAACACATAAAATAACTCTAGCCTAAAGCATCTCCTTCAAACACTGGGATATAAAGTGTAAGGGGATAGATTGTCTGTCTAAGTGTCAAACGTTTCGGTTATATTTCTTAGGAAATTAGGCTCACAGGATGCCATCAGCTGGTCAGTTTTCCCTTTTCCCTTAATATTCTGGACCCACTGATCCAAACTGACTCACTGGTCAGCTTCAACCAACTTTGACAGAGGGATAGAGGTCTCAAAGGAATTGAATTTCTACAAACTCTGTGAAAATCAGTAGCTAAACAAATGACCACCCTCAGCTAAGATCTCTCGGCTACTTGCTCTATGGGCTCATCCAGGCAGAACATCCCGAGACAGGAGCCAGACGGAGGAAATGCTACCCTGTGCCTGGCTGTAGTAGAGGAGCTGGGACTGAAATGGGATGGGATATTCAGGGAGAAGTACGTGGAGCTGAAAGTGCTGGTAAACGACAGGATACAGCCATTGGGGAAGGGGCAGAAAGAACTAACGTTTCTGTGATGGGGACTTCGGGACGTAACACAAGTCATTTGTCCAGCTGCTTGCAAGAAGCTTGCTTCTTTCACCAAAATACCCTTTAAAAGACATCAAGAGTTCAGGGCCCAGAAGAAGAGCAAAGCTAAGCCTTTGGAAGGGAAAATGCTTATAAAATCTTCCTGAAGTGCTGCTATGCAGTCATTCGTATTTTATTTTACAAGATGTAAATACTAACATCTCGCCTGTGCTCCGCAAATGGCTCTCAGTAAAACAGCTGCACCAGTGCGTGAGAGGAGAGAAAAAGAACTAAAGATTGCCTCTCTTCCTCGTAACTCTCCTGTAACTAAAGTCCAAAAAGTGAGTAATAGAAAAACACCCTTCCCCAGCTTTTATTTCAGGTCGATACCCAGAAAAAAAGATAATTTCTCACCTAACAGCTCAGTCCGCTATCATTCCCATTCTTCACGTTGCGTCTGATAGAGGTTTGTGCAGTGACTTAACCTAGCTCTGTAAAATAACAGCAGGTTTGCAGTCTTTATCTCAACCAGCTCCAGCACAAGTTAAAAGTAGCATGCTATGGCTAGACTAGATTTTTCAGTTATGGTCATGCATGCCGGTCTCGTATGTTAAATCTCCACAGCATCTTTGAAAGCATGTAAATGATTTGAGCACACCTTTTTTTTTTTTTCCCCCAGTTTCAAATGCAGTTTAAGCTTTTAGATTCAAGTAAATGTCTAAATTGTATCTGATGCATTTTCCAGCTCCCAGTGACTACAGTGAGACTATTTTTGTCACAATTTCATTTTGTTTAACATTCTGTCTTGTGTTGCCACCATAAAAGGTGACTTAATAAATACTGCAATTTCTGAATGGGCTTATCTTAAGTTCCATCATCAGAACTGCTAAAAATGCAAAACAAGATCACGCACCAGGGAAATAAAATCGAAGTCCCGCTGGAGTTCAATGGCAAGCAACAAAAGGGCTTGACAGTTGTACATTGAAAGGAAAATATAGACTGAAAATAAAGAACCTGATTACTCACCTCACAACTACAATAATTTCAAGACATGCTATTTTGATAGCTATTTCTGCTTAAAACTATATACTTATAACATGAAAAATTGCATTCCTCTCTGAAGGGTCTGTCCCTTACTAGAGTTACACATCGCATCTAGCGTTTCTATTAAGGAAATACATTTGACTCCATATTCTCTCTCGTTTACTTTGTGCCACGGACAGAACTCTGCAGTTTCCATTTCCCCTACAATTAGGCGCTGATCCTACAAACACATAAATGTGAGCTCACCTTTCCTGCTGGGAGGGATTTTGATGGGCTCGCCGCAATAAAGGGCATGAATACATTTTGGCAGGATCAGGGCCTCAGATAGCAAGGAGGAAACTGGCTAACAGAAACCACCTTTGCAAACATAAAGAGGGAAAGATCCCAGGAACAAAAAGTAAAGTTTATACACTTCTAAATGCCAGCCAGAGTATTTAAAGGCAGCAGAAACTGGAGGACTTTCAGAACTGACCTTTTTTTTTAATCCAAGTTGAGAGTGTCCCTTTAAGGATTTATGGCACGGCACAGCCCCGGGTTTGCTTAGCTTGGCTTTTACTAAACTATTATTTTCTTTTGCTGAGATTCAGCAGCTAAAAGTGCAGCTTTTTTCTTCCTCACAGCTGTTTGCTCCCATGCTATCGAATATTTTCCCTCCAGCTTGTGCCCTCGACTTGCTCACGGGATGCAAATGATGCAGGAATTTCAGCTGCTCTGCTTCAGTTTAGCGGAGTGATAATCTTAGGAAAACGCTTGCAATCTGTCTTTCATTAAAAGAGTTTTTTGCACTTCTGTTTAACACGGGGAATTTTTGGAATTGCCCTTCTAAAAGAGGATTTCACCTCCACTTTTGCCTGGAGGGAAACGCTTGCTGCCATGAATATATCTGCTGGATAAATAGGAATGCTCTTGTTGTCAAGCGGTTCTCACCAAAAGCAGCAGACAGTTCTACCTTCAACTCCTGGACTTTAGGTACTTACTGCAAATTTAAATGGATAAATCATGCATAAAACAATGCTTCTCCCATTAAAAAGCAAGGCTTTTTTTTTTTTTGCCACCCTATGCAAAAACAGGTGTTTAAATTCCAGTGTAAAATGAAAGTAGCTTTCATTACCAAATGCCTGAAACCTCTCGCAGAGCACGATTCTCTTATTTCTAGCCGCCAGATGTAACACTAGTATCTAATACTTGTTGCCATAAGAAAATGTAAGTGCAAAATAGGAACAGAAAAGATTGGCATTCCTAAAACACTTAAAATATGTTAAATGTTTAAACTCAGGGGTTTAGTGGCCCCAGACAAAAATTAGACTACAGTTTTATTTTTTTTAAAATGTATATCCAAAATATTATTGGTATAATATATGCATGTACATATTATAAATCTATATGGAGATACTTACACATGCACACAATGTGGAGAAAGTGTATAGCAAGCAAAATGATTTGGACCCAAATTCTTTGCTGTTCAATATTAGACAGTGACCTTTTTCTGAGCTGGTAAAAGCAGCGGGAATTTCTTCCCTGAAAAAAAAATCCCCATTTCTTAAGCAAAAGAAACCCTGGAACAAAAGCAAAAAAAAAAGAGAGGGAGAACTACATTCACTAAAAATGGGGAATATTAGATATTTGGTATAAGTCATTGTCACTGTTAAAATACAGTGACGTGATGGGCTAGAGTTCTCAGCTGCTTGCTGAATCTGGCCCCAAATAGCTACAGATTCTGCTGAAGAGAAACAAAGAAACAAATATTTTAAAATAACTTTTGAAAGTCATGTCCTCATAAAAAATAACGTTTATATTTGTGTGAGGATAGCCAAAATTTAATTGAAGAAAATGAAGCTGTTAGATCTCCAATTTTGCAAATCCCTTGTGCAAGGGACTCAATCATTGACTGATTCCTGTGCTTTCCTTACTAAATCAGGACGCATTCTGAGCCAACAATTTGAATTGGGAACCCTGTTATTTTTAATTCCTCTGTAAACTCTGCAAACAAGAAATTACTGCTTTCTATTCCCTTGTTTATGTTTAAGATATACAAGAAGAAAGGGGTTTTCTCCCAACATCTTAGACAGCGGAAAAGGAAACATATCTCAGGACTTTCTGATTTTTTTGTTCACCACAAAATATGCCTTTATAAAATGGAGATTTCACCTGCAATTCATTGTGCCCTGAAACCACACAAGACCTCTGCTCTGCTCCATAAAACACTGCTTCCATTATTTCTTCATTCTTCATTTAGGGTTTCCACTGTATTGAGATGTGAGTTCCTACTCAAATATCGTCGAGTGTCCCTTTGAATTTGTTATTAAATGATGTCAAACTCAGACCACAAGTAAAATAACGACAAGTCCTGTTTGAAGTCCCTGCCTCCCTAATGACAGAGATACCAGGGAAGAGTTAAGAGCATTTGACCTGCTGTGCTCAAAGAAGCAAAGTCTGGCATACGAAATGAAGATCACATCTTAATGTGTACATGGGAAAAAATGTAGCCAACCACAGTGTAAACGGTTGGTGTGAATGTTGTCTTATTAAAGGAAGGTGACTAACCAGCAACACCTTCAAAATATTATTCTTTGTACAACTGTAATGTCCCGAAGCCCTGGATGTGGATTGACGCTCCTCTGGACTGTACATAAGCAATGGAGATCATCGGGCTGTCCCAAAGAGACAACAGCCTAGGAATGTGCAACCGCCCAAGTGCTAACAAGGAATCACCTCTTGCTTCAGAAATAAAGCTAGGTAAGCATCCTGATTTACAGGAGAAAAGTCATGGCTCAGACAAGTCAAAAACACTGCAACTGCGAATCTAGAGGGAAGGAAAAAAGGAAGAGGAAACAGGGGAAGAAGACTAAAAAAGAAACACACATATTTTAGGAAAAAAACAGACAAAATAACTAGTATCCACTTCATTAGAGGACCATAAAAATAATAAGCTTTTTATCCCCATTTCTCTGCACAGCACATGTCACTGTGTAAACGTTACAGTAAAAAGCAACGATCTGGGATTTAATTATTTATATTTTAATTCAGGACTGTGAAGCATTTTCATGAATACTCAGCAGTTGTCTGAATATTCATAAATAAAATGATTAAGGGTTAGTTCACAAATAAATATTCTCATTCAACTACAAATAATTGTAATAACAAACCATTACTGCTATTCATAATTCTTTGTTTAAATTACGTGGCCCTAGCCAGACTGGCTTTTCCCAAAAATGTTGCTGCTGTGCAGAAAGGCTGCCTCCCTCTTCCCTCCACCCCCACTCCCAGGAAAAACACACAAATAAACAGAATAACAAGTAGAAATTTTGAGTAGAGGGGGAAGACTGAACTATCTCTAGTAGTTGATTATCCTAAGTTGAGTTTCATTGCTTCCTTCACGATAAGAAACGTGCTATGCGTAATTTAATTAGCAATTAGAAATTGCCTCTAGGTATACCTATATATATAAATAACCTATACCTATATAATAAATAACTACGCTCGTTGCAATAATGACTAACACGTTCTCTCAGGCACATAAAAAACTTCTGTATACAGACAATTTAAATATTAATAGTATAAAGCACTAAAATATATGATTTTTATATAAAATGGAACTGCATAATAAAATAGACTTAAAACAACTCCATGCATAACGTCTATTGATTATAAAAAGACCGAAGGCCTGAATAAAAGCAGCAAAAGTAGCAAATAGGATTTAAAATATTATTCTAAAAAATCCTATGGACTTCACCTTAAAAGAAAATATTTCATCTAGAAGAGTCATTATAATTTTTCCTGAAATTCTTGATTTTCTCACATCAAACCACGGAGAACAAAGACCATGGGAAGAAATCCTTTTTCTTTCCTGAAAGCTTCTGCTTATTGGAGATGTTTTCCCTTTTTTCCCCCCAGGCCTCTTACATATCTAAGCTACACCCAATGATCGCATTTGTCTGGTATAACGTACTAAGTTGCCTTCATAAGCTATTTTGAACAGTATATTTCATTTCTAGGAACTATGCCATTCATTACTGGGTGGGGCAGGGGGGTCAGGCAAGTAGGAGGGCACCCAGATGCGGGGATAAAGTCTGAAAATAGTTTCTAATTCCTCCTTACGCCGCGACCAGCCGGTGGGTAGGAAATGAAGGCCTGAACGGCTCCCTTTCCTGCCGCATTCTCCTTGTCCCTTCCCAGCGGTGATCCCCCTTTCTGACGAGTGCTCTCCTCCCTTGCCCCTATTAACTCATCTCTTCCTGATTTCGCCGTCATTTCATCCCCAGGAGGACAGCGCCCACACATGACTCAACATTAAAATGAGGCTAACACAACGGTGACCAGGTCCATTCGCTGGTGCGTTAAGTCCCTTGTCCCCACCAAGTGAGCCCCTCAGAGCGGTATCGGGCACCCAGACCTCAGCCAGGCTGAGCTACAGCACTCCTGCTCTTGATTCGTTGCTCCTCTACCGCTTCTCGGCCCGGGGGCAAGTCAGCACCTATAGAAGCCACGGGGCATCCCAGTCCAGCGGGTGTCCGAGAGCAGGGGCAGGGCATCCGACACGGCAAAAGGACAGAGGCAACAAATGCCCCAGGCATTTTCCATCCCCTTTTGGGGCTGAACAGCTTTTCTGTTAAAGGCTGTAACCATACTGGATTACTCGCTCGTGTGCCCTGTATGTACTCAGTCAAGCCTGTCTCCATTTCTTCTAAATCAATTATTCCCGAATTACCCTGGATAAATGATGCTCAGCACCTTAATGTAACCCGAACAACCAGTCTCAAAACACTTTTAACAAACAGCCGCTTCACAACTGAATCTTTCATTCCAAGAAGCAGAACGAGGTTGGGTTTTTTTTCCCTGAAGCCGCATTATATGACCATATTTTCACAAAAGCTATTAATTATTGTCCGTTTCTGCAACAGCACGCTGCTAGGCACTTCCACAGCCGCCCTCCCTTTCCCCAGCCCAGGCACAATTTCCTGAGTTATGGAGTAAACAGAATGGCTATGTACAGAAGAAGCCGAGCAGTCTCCGACGGGGCAGCGTAGGCTTTCTGCCGCTCTGTCAGCATTGCAAGGACCTGCATAGCAGAACTGCGATGTTACAGCCTCACGTGGGCAACGCTCCCAGGCATTGAAGTGCCGCTAGGCAGACGGAGACTTTGCTAGGGCTGTTTGATAGTAAATGAAGACTGGTTTTTTATTTGCTCCAAGGAGCCTGGCACAGGAAACCCCCAAATCCTACAATAATAAAACTTTACTTATCTTTTAAATTCTGGAGCAAAATAAAAGCCGTTAGGCACCCACAGCCATGTGCTGTATTCTGTATTTTCCCAGCTTCCTACAACCTTCTGGCATAAAGAGATGCAGTTTTCCAAAGGAAAAACCAAATTCTCGGTTTAAAAATAACAGGCTCATTACCATGTATGGAGCCCGGTTTTATTGTATTACACAACAAAAAGGCAGGAGCACTTAGAGATGGCAAAGGCGGGCATAGTCCAGAAACCTGTGTCTGATCCAGCCTGACAGTTTTCACACTATCAGGCATTCGCAGGAAAACTGAAGAGCAGAGGAAAACATGATCCTTCCATAGCGCAGAAGTGATCACCCAGGCATTAACCTCACTGTCATGATTATTGTGCTCATACAGACTGACACAGTATTCCAGCAGACGAAAAGGAAATCCCCGTACGTAAGTCAAAATTATTCCAATCCTGACAGTTGTGCTGGCGGGGAGGCTACGTTCTGGCTGTCACTGTCTGTTTAGGGCATCTCAGAGCAGTAATCAAGCGAGAGAGGTCAAGATCTCCGTGGCGAATACACGTTCTTAACGCCACTGAAAATAAGGTCACAAAAGCTGCGCCCTTGCAAATCAGCGCCATAAAGTCCCTTGAAATGCAGATGCTCGGCATCTCACAGAATCGGGCCCGCCTTTAGCAGCTGCATGGCGAGTGTGCTTCCACACAGCCTTCACGTTACTGTACTTTGCAATGTCATAGGACACTCCCAATGTCTTGGTTTTCTGATTTTGCGGATACCTGATAAATAAAAGAAGAAACTCAGGGGCAATACACATCTTTGCAAGAGGGTATGTCGGCTAGAAATTTAGGACCACCAATCCCAATTATTGCATGGTATTTTATTACAAGTTCAGGCGGCAGCAGAGTCCAGTATGACCTCATGGCTGAAGTCTGCTCTTAAAAACACCAGTAGGACTATTTCCATCAAGGCCTAAGGGTGTACAGGGGAATGCTCAACAGCTCGTCTCCTACTGTTTTCTCACCCTGACTGCTTAAAGCACGATAAAAACACATTCACAATTTTTCTGTGCACAGTGCGCCTACATGCAAAGCTGAAAGAGGGATGACAGGGTAGTGCTGGGATAATTTCTTCATCAAACTAAGCGGTGCTTGTAGAAGTGATGACAACAGCACCTATGAACATTTAATAACTGACCTTTTAATAGGATCCTCTGAGCAGGACTGAGGACAATGCAGTCTGGCGAGCAGGTGAATAAAAAGTCTAGCTGTGAATCTCCCCGTCTATTCCCAAGCTTCCTTCTCCTTCAGCAAACCCAAGCTTACAGAACTGAGCTGCAGGCATTTCAGGGATAAACCAACAAGGACCGGTTTTTGAAGACTCCCTACCCTACTCATCGCATGCACCATACGTTTCTAAACACTATGACGTGCTCTCCTTCAAATTATTTTCTGTCCGTAAGCATCCACGCAGTCAGTCAGTCAGTCAGTCAGCGCTTTTGGTGCCTTATTTAGGGATACTGCTGTTAACTGGTGCAGCTCCTTAAGAAGTCTATGACGCACAGTTCTTCACTCTCATTAAAAGCAAAGACACTCTGGTGTCTTCGGTTTTGTCCTTAGTTTTGGGGTAGATTTCTGACCAGGGAGTTCTCCATTTCCTGAAGCTCCTAAAAGTAGAGGCTTGGTTTTGTTAATTAATTGGTCATGGGAAAATGTTAATGCTAGCCAAGAGTGCATCCAGTCCCTGAGTGAAGTCAAAGAACTGTTAAGTCATTCATAATTACTCTGTGTGCCCTGGCCCACTGATTTCAAACTATTTTTGCTGTGGCTGCATTCATATAAATGCGCTGATTATTAATATGATTTGTGTCAGGTCTTAACCAGTGGGTTAAGTACTCTTTAGAAACTGTAAATCGGTTCTTTTAAAGGTGGTTGGCAATAATTTCTTCCCAAGCTCCTTTCCAAGAGCTACACATGTGGACATCGCTGAAAACGTCCGTGTAACAATACTGGAAGATCTCCTTCCCGAAAAGCGAAGGAGCAGGTGCAGATGCAGTGCAGTGAAACTGTCCACCACAACAGGGACTGAATTCAACGGTGCAAGAGTTTAGCTGAACTTTGTTTTTTTAACATATATATTTGTAGTGAATTGACCAAGAAAATACAGCTTTGGAGAAATGAAAACTTATTTATGAAGTCCTGCAGAATTTGACAAACAACTTTGATCGTTACAAGAAGAAAAACTGCAAAGCAGTTTTGAATGTCCAAATGCTTGATTTCATTATTAGCTAAATCAAAATGCCTTACTTTTTAATGGCAAATTCATTTCACCATTTATTTTTAAAATATTTTTTCATTAATTTAAACAGGGAGGTTTGGGGATCCATTTTTAAAATGGCCGAGTAACTTAGGAACGCCAGGTAGTTTGATGATACAAAAATGAATATATAAGGGGTTGGCCAAAACCTAAGTTTTTCTGTTTCTCAATAAAGAAAAAAAAAAAAAGCTTTTATTTGACCAAACCCAAATGCCTCCTCACCATCTGCACTTTTTTTTCTGCTCCGTCCCCAGATGAAAAATCCTCCTCTGAATTCCTCTGTTGCTGCGAATCAGTATGGACTGGCCGGAGACATTTGCTAGGTGCAGCCTTCCCTCTAGCAGCAGTAAGTTTGCATTTGCAAACATACAGCAAACACTGGACAGCCCACCGTCACGGCGGTTTGACTCGGACAGTCCTCTCACCATCTGCACAATACTCTGAGATCAATAGCTCAACTGTGCAAATGGCATATAGAAATATTATTGTAAATATTATTGTAAATATTATTATTGTAACATGTGCTTTTGGCATTTCTTGGATTGATTTACTGATCCATTGTTTTCTGATCTTGCAGAATACGCAATTAGAAGATGCCCCCGGCGTGAATGTCGTTGCCAGAACTTGAATTGGCGCTACGTTTCCTCTCCAAGTTTTAAGATTTCTTAAACTGCTTTCATAGATATTTCAATTTAGTTTTACCATAACACCACGTTATCTTTCCCTAGCCCTTCTCACCAAAGCACACTACAGCTTTGCCCCCAGGAAACGCAATGGCATTGTATTTCGAGACGGCAGACGCTTCGCAGGCTGAAAGGTTGGAATCGTAAGCTATTTTAACCAGTTTCAGAAATAAGCGGCAAAAAGGTGCGCCGTTTTTCTCTCTGAAAATAAAAATGTCTCCGCATCGCAGCACAGTACTCTCCACCTGTGGAAACTCTACTTCAGATAATAAGCCAGAAAAGCTGAATCGCTTGATGTCCCGCTACGCCGAGCTGCTCTGGGCAGGACTGGGCACTGGAGCACTGGGAAGCCCCCAGTTGTACACCCAGGTGCTGCTCTTCCTAACAGAGCCGCGCAGCTCCCAGGCTGACAGGTCCCGACCCTCTGCGCGTACACCCGCCCTGCTTTTGCTGTCAGGGTTCAAACCTAACTTCCCATCGCATTGCTGCAATCGTGTTGTTGAGGAGGATGTCAGAGAGCTAAGGGCTAGCATAAAATCCTATAATTCCATCAACAGGCACTAGCAAGCTCAGCCTCTCCGGGAAACTCTGTTGATCTCTAAAACATTGTCAGTGCTAGAAAACTTAAGCTTCTTTCATCGAACTTGATTTTACATCACCAGTGTAAACTACAGATCTTAATGCGGGCGCTTGGGGTGATTTAAATCGCACTTGAATAGATTTTACTTGCAACAGGAACTGATGTAAAAGCCATATGAGCCGGTCTCAATATATTCAGGAATTTTCCGAGTGCTCTCTGACTGATTTTAGTGCATTTTTTAAACTAGTGTAAGCTTATTAATCTAGATCAGAAGGCAGGAAAAGGAAAAGTTTAAAAAAAAAAAGCAAAACCAGAACCAAAACCGGTTTGACCTCTGAAGACATAAGGGTGCAAGCAAAGATTCATACAGGAATCCAACCGATTAAAATAGGGACAGCGATCTGTGCGAACCGAGGTGGCACCGACTGTGTTGTAAAACAATGCAAACGCTCTTTCCTGGATGTAGCGCTCTTGGAAGATATCTTTCAACTTTTCCATCTGAAAAAAGCATCAGTTCTCCTTAAAGACAGATATAGATAAAGCAGGACACTTCTGCCTGAGGAGAGACTAGCTGGGCTGATATTTGATATAAGCGCTCAGTCCCAAGTGGGAGGAGGGAGAAGTGATTGATGGTTTGTAAGGAATTACTTGACTTTTGCTTGTAACAGAAGCTTTTTGGATTCTCCCAAAGTTCTTGTCAAAGACAAGAAACGTCTTTTGAAATAGCAGCTTTCCCCTTCCCAGCAGATGGAATAAACCCGCGTCAAAAACGCTGCAGATTTGAAATACATATAAAAGAAAGGAAGATATTGTTTGACACGCTGCCTTTTTTCCTAATACTCTGCTGTTCTGTAAGATTTGTCTCTATCATTCTATTACCTGCCCTCTTAATACAGCGTGAGCACTTCACCTCGCTGCAGGAGGGGTTTCACAAACCCAGCAGCAGGAGTTCGCCAATTCAGTGAGACGCATATTACCGCAGAGACAAATCCTTCTGGCTCTCCGGCTCCTCCGGCTCCAAGGTCAGAGTCGTACGAACTTGACCGAGGCAGCCCTTTCCCGAGCCCCCGCAGGGGCTCTCATCTGGACAGCTCCATCTGCCTCCTGCAACTCTCTCCTCTGGGGAGGGCGAGAGCGTTAACTCTGCGGCCAGAGGACAGCGGGGGCAGAGGCATTACGAGGGTCAGGTTTTCGCGTTTCCTTCCATCTTTTGAAATAGCAGCTTTCACAAGGGAGCAATGGATCTGAGCTCGGTATCCCCTCTTTAGGAGGCAAACCGGTGACCCAACAGGTGGAACGGATTCGTGCGATCCCAGTCACACACACATTTGTTAGAAAGAGATCGCATCAATGAATCCCAGTCCCAAGCACTTCTGCCAAAGGCAAAGCCCGACGCTCTCGGTCTTACACCTCCTTGTTACGGAGCATCGCTCATCGGTGAGCCTCAAGGACCATGCAAAGGACGCTGTAGACCAGTTCACCCTACCTCAGGAAAGAGACGAGAAAAAGTTCTCTGCCGGCTCCTGAAATCCTAGTCCCATCCACCGAGCGCTCAAACAAAAGCCGAAGTGAGAAACTACGCCTGGAACAAAACTAAGTCGCTCCCGACTCACGGGTTTAACAGCCACTGCTCAAAAAATGGGACTTCGTCAATACGAGCATTCAGAAGCTGCCGTAGGGAAAAAAAAAAAAAAAAAAGAAAAAATCACGTATCATCGATCACGTTTTTCCTGCTCTTCAGATTTGTTCACCTCTGCGGAGGGTTGGCGGGTTGCACGGCTCCCGCACCCCCGCCGGCGGAGGGGGTTCGCCCGGGGCAAGGGGGAGCAGGTACCCTGCGGCGGAGCGGGATTAGGATGGATATCCGTGCAGCCTCCCAGGACAGGCGGGAGAACAACGCTGTGGTAAAAGAGATGGAGGGTTTACTCTTGCCAGCCACGGAAGGCTTTGTCAAGCTATCGGATCTTAATCTTATGGATAAGCAGCTGTAATAAACACGTTGTAGGTCTCTAAAATGTGTGCCGTGTTGTTTTCTCTCGTTGCAAAGCTTCGCAGTAGTTTGTTAACGTAGCTTCAGAAAACCGTACGGAACGAAAAAACAATTTGTAATGCAATGGCTTTGCAGACTGACAAAAATAAAACTCTTGAAAATGTTTTTGCTTGGGTTTTTGGTTTGGTTCGGTTTGTTTTTTTAACCAATATGTGCATTTTTAATATACGCAATCAAAAATACTGGCGGGACGTGTGATATGAAGACTGCACTGGAGAAATTCGTCTGCAAACTCTCGAGCGTGTTTCTCTGCGAGGAACGGGACCGTCCCAAAGCCGAGAAATGATAAATGTTTAGCCGTACCGTCCTGCTCTGCCCCTGGCCCGCCTGTGGAGTGCCTCTCCATGTAGCGACCCCGACCGCCTAAGGGAGCAGCTGTGTTTCGGGTGGGGGGGACCCATCCGCGGGGAGACCTTCCCCCGAAAAAAAAAAAAATAAAAAAAATCTTAAACTTTTCGACGAGCAAAGGAGCGCGCTCGGCTCTGCCTCGGTCTGTCGGGTGGCAGAGGGAAGGGCCGACAAAAGCCACCGCTGTAAACGATGGTAAATAATATATACATCAAGGGAGGCAACGCCTGGGCCCCCCCCC